>VYYI01000315.1:0-35444 GCA_021029175.1 Bilobella aurantiaca | reverse complement strand
AGAACTGTGGTGTTAGTAAATAAACCGTGGTAAAACGGTACAAGCAAGTAGTGCCAATAGGAATGGTAGAAGAATAATGATCAATATTAGAATAATTAAAAAAAATTATTTAGATATATTTTTTAATTTTCTAATGTGGTCATTTTGAGGTCAAGGATTTATTTCCGGGTCAAGTAAAGCTCTGAGGTCATTAAAACCGTCATAACTTTTTTCTTTATGCAAATGTAGAGTTTGACCTTGAAAGGTCATTTTGAGGTCAAGGGGTGATTTACAAGTGAGGGGGGGCTCTATACAATCTTCGAGACCATCATAACTTTTTGTTTCTTGCAAAACTACAGTTTGACCTTGAAAGGTCATTTTGAGGTCAAGGA
The DNA here is from genome assembly GCA_021029175.1 of Bilobella aurantiaca. Classification (NCBI taxonomy): domain Eukaryota; kingdom Metazoa; phylum Arthropoda; class Collembola; order Poduromorpha; family Neanuridae; genus Bilobella; species Bilobella aurantiaca. Next base: position 35,073 of record VYYI01000315.1, on the reverse strand, counting down.
GTCATTTCCGAGTAAATGGGGCCCCTACGATTTCGGGACCATCATTACGTTTCATGCTAAACTAGAGTTTGACCTTGAAAGGTCATTTTAAGGTCAATGGGTCATTTCGAAGTGAATGGGGCCCCTAAGATCATCAAGACCATCATAACTTTACGTTTCATGTAAAACTAGAGTTTGACATTGAAAGGTCATTTTGAGGTCAAGGGGTCATTTTGAGGGTCTTTGAAGGGTCACAGAGAAAAGTGTCCTATACAAGTGTTGCTCCCCTTCATAAGAGGAACAATTTTTGTGATGGTCATTTTTCATGTTGTCAGAATGATATCCCTTGACCTTTGACCTATAAGGGGGTCTCTTCCGGTCAAACAAAAACAAACTTGAACTCCGCCGGAACTCAAGGAACTTATATCCTCAAACAGATTTGAGATATGTTGAGTAGTTCCTGAGATACACGGGCTACTCGGACGGCCGGACGGACAGACAGAACGAAAACATAAAGTAGTTGACACTACTTAATAACTTATAGGTGCTAAAACGTAATACGGCGAGTATTATAAATATGAACAAACACAAAACATATTGACTAATTTAAAGTGTTGCCAAATTATCAACTAAATCTTACGAATGAAGTAAATGAGGAAGCCACCAGTAAAATTATTTTGTAGCAATTTTTATTACTTCTCCATCGCAATGAACAACGTTGCTGTAAATCACGGAATCGAAATATAATAATCAGAGAGTCATAGGGGTACCTTCCCAGGTCAGGTTACTGTCCTTGCAAACACCTCTGGTTACAGTGAAGGGACATGGGTCTATCTTGCCTTGTACAAGGTCACCGAATTTGGTATAGTCAGACTCGTACATGTGGAAAGTATCCTTATTCTCAGGAAGAATATCAACCCGATACACTTTATAATTTTTAACTGAAGTCTCATTCAGTTTGCCCTGGTTTGCGGCATCAAACGCCTTTATCTTGTCCAGAACGAGTCCGGAGATGACTTGGATGAACTCATGACCCTCTACTTCTTTGTGATCTTCGGTAAATTGACCAATGACAATGGTTCGATTGGGTGTAATGGGTAAGCGCGTCTGTGGCATCAAATCCCGCCTCTGCCACTGCTCCAAGCTTGCTATAATACGGGGATCTACAGTGTTCGAGATGTAGCTCTCAATGTCCATTGCTATGACAACTATTTCCTGGTTCTTGGCGGCACCATACTGAACTAAAAAGTGCATAATTTCCAACTCTCTCACAGCTTTCACCATTATGGATGTCCCTCTCCTTCCAGCGCCCGCTTTGACGTCAACAATTGATATTTTCCCCGTGAACTCAAGAATGGGTCTGAAACATGTTAGTAAATTCAGTATTTTTTGGAAATTTGTGCTTGTGCTAATTATGAATACAAAGTGGTAATTGCCACCCTAGGATCGATTTTGCTTGTAAGAAATCTTTAAATCTAACCAACAAAGGTTACATTTTATTTTCGGAAATTTCCTGCCTGGCAAGAATACAAAAATATCGGACTAATATTTCAGACATAAGAAATAACAAACAACAACATTGGGTATCGGTATAGGAATATGTACCAGAAGAATTAATCGATTTTTTTTCATTTGTTAGGTTTAAATCTAAAATTAAAAGAAAACTTAAACGATCAATTATAGGATATAAGCTAATGTAACTTGATAATGGGTTAGAGAACAAAAATATGCTTACGCTACATCAGGATCAACCGCTGATACATTTGTGTTATCCACGAGCTCGGGAATCTCTGTCTTCTGATTTCCTTGTTTTTTTGGATTACAACCCTGTCGAATGACCTTTAACCCGAGCTTCTCGTAGTATTCAAGATCTTTTAGGAATTTGGCTTCGATAATGCTTGCTGTAAATTCCCGGTCAAATCTCCCCTCTATCTTTTCCTTCAGTGATTTTTCAAACATCTCTGACTTCGCAGAAAAATCACCCGTAATACGCGTACCCTTGAACTCATCATTGATATTCTTCAAAGCTCTCATAATAGCCTCAGTTTCAAGTTTTACCGTTCCCTCCTTAATACCTTCTGCAGTTATCCTGCTAGGAGGTTGTGGTATATGTTTCCTGAGAGAGTCAATCAATTGGTGTCTCGTGGTAAAGGGAAAGTCAACACCATTCTTGGCATTGGCAATCTCTTCAATGTAGCCAGCAATTTCGACGATGTAGGCTTCCAGCCTCTCTGGATCGGTGGCTTCCCGTCCCAAGTGCACAATAAACTGTTTCCCTATCTTTAAAAAACGTTGGAGAGAGAACCGAAAACCGTTGTCTGTGTTACCACCCCTGTCGGCAAATAGAACGTCGACAGGTTGCTGATAATCGTATTCAATCCGCACGCCGCTCCATTTCGTTCCTTCTGAGTCCTCATCGCAATCGCTGTAACCAATCCCTGCCCCAACACCTTCGCAGAAACGCTTCACAAAGTCCCATTTGTCAAACTTCCCATTGGAACCATCGATGTTTGCAATTTCTTTGTTGAGGTTACCATTTTTCATAAATCGTGACGGATCTTGCGCGTCCGATGCTGAATGTGTTGTCATGACGACAAGGAGGAATTGAGCGGCTTTGAAAAATGAAAGCTCGATGTTTGCAATTTCTTTGTTGAGGTTACCATTTTTCATAAATCGTGACGGATCTTGCGCGTCCGATGCTGAATGTGTTGTCATGACGACAAGGAGGAATTGAGCGGCTTTGAAAAAGGAAAGCTTCATTTCGGTGGGGTTAGAGATGGGAAACTGGGATTTTGTGATAAAGTTTAGGAATTGCATCGGCCATTTTATACTAAAAGCTCTGACGCGTGGCAGGCATCACAATGTTTTCTGTGTATGAAAATGGTGCACGGAATTTAGAGTTGTAGAATCTACAGCTCTACTCTACAGTGTAGAGTAGAATTACCCGAATTTGTACGCATTTGGTACCACAAAATGTAAAGTCTGGATCAAAGAAGGTAGACAGTTGATGTATCTTCACCTTTAAAAGTTCCCGTATGTCTTACTTTTTTAGGATCAACTTAAATATAGCGGTTTCCCGAGGTCTAGGGTCATTTAATTATAAAAGATGCCTCTGAGTGCATTGGGAATATCATAACTTTGTGTTTCATGCAAAAGTAGGGTTTGACCTTGAAAGGTCAATTCGAGGTCAAGGCGTCTTTTTATGGTGAAGGGTGTGTCAGGGATCATCGGCACGGTACCATAATTTTTTGTGGTTATGGGCCATAGTGGCCCATGATCCTCTCATATGTCCAATGTCAACGCTCTCATCTTCTCCCAGTGCCAACTTGACCTATCATCCATATAAGACTGATCCTGCCTTCCTCATTATCACCGAATGGGGAACACATTGCCACCAAGTTCACCCGTAATATCTTCAATTAAAATTAGGTAGAAACGGAGAACTTTTTAATCATGAATGCTCAATGCGTTCCATTTACCGACTTCAAAGGCGCTAACACCTTAAAAATTATTTATTCTTATATATACAAGGCCATCTCTCATTACGCGTACTTTTAATTAGATATATACGGTATTCCTAAAAACAAACAGAACTTCACAAATTCCAAGATAAGTACTGAAAACGTGACTCATTTTCATACCGGGCACCCAACTGCCAACTCCCGTTTCCAGGATTTGAAGTTGACGATTTCCCTCCCGACCCCATTTCACTCACCAGTAAGCGCCAACTTCGAAATCCTGGAAACGGGAGTTGGCAGTTGGGTGCCCGGTATGATTTGAGACATTTGCTTTATATTCTAACAGCAAAGAAACTCATCCTAAGATAGGTTCCATTTTAAGATACAAAACTAATTTAGTTTTTTTTGTACGCTTAAAAACATCTGTTTTTAATTAGTTTTTCTAGTATAGTTTTCAACCGATTCAATTATTTAATGCAAAGCATACAAGAAATGTATCGATATAGTAAAGAAAACTGGTCATATTATTTACTTTAGTACTTAATTAATTTTATGTAGACAAAATATATTACCAAAAAATGACACATTTTGCCACATCAATGTGTATTGCTGTGACAGGAATTTATTAAAAATGCAGCTTAATTTTGTGAACTCTTGAGGTTAGGCTAGGTAACCAAACTCATAACCAAGAATGAATAAAGGTTAATGATAAATTATCGTTTATGATTAATTATTATTTTTTGCATCTTAACTTAATTGTAATTAATTTAATCAAAAACGTATTTTATTGGAGAGTAATGAAATCGTCATCGCAATTGGTAGTTTGCAAAAAAAAAATACATTCTATTCGAACAAAAACTTGAAAAGAATAATAATTACAGTTGATAATTGAAAATGAATTTTCTTTATACATATTCTTGTCAGCTGCAAGCTCAGATTTTAATTAGGGACCATTAATTATCGATTTTAATTTCTACCATCATGCAATTAGCAATTTACACAAAAGTGGTTGCATTTAAAGAAAAAGTTTACTTTTATCCGGTAATGTGCTTTCTCCTTCTATAGCAAAGCTGGCAATGTTTCAGGGCAGGTCCAGGCGGGGCATACTGGGCTCACTTTGTATTGTGAAACACAAGATTAACTATAAATTCTTATGTATATTAGTTTAATATACAGTATAATATATATAATATATAGTATATTTTAACATAAAAGTAATATAAGTATAAACTTATAGAATTTATTTTACTCAAGAATAATAAATACGACATCGCAATTGGTAGTTTGCAAAAAAAAATGTTTGAATGAAATCTAGTTTGCTTTTTTTTCTGAAAAGTTGACACGCAAACCTTGAGAACGGTGCAATCGTCAATTAAAAAAAAGGGGTGACGACAAATTTCCATTCAAATGAAAAGTTTTGAAAAAAAATTGCAATTACGTCAATTGGAAAGCTAGAGGCTTGACAACCCTATAATGCTAATGGGTTGAGCTGAGTAGGATTTGCGAATAAATATGACCTCTTGACCTAGTAGTTTGAAATCGAATACTACAGTGTTTCCCATTTAAAATGATACACCGCAATAATAAAAATTTAGTTTATGCCAAAACCATGGAGGGACATCAATAAGAAAAATATGGAATCGAGAGCAAAAAACCTCATAACTTGAAAAAAAAAATCTCAAAACAAACTAAAAAAAAACCCTCCATTGTTTACAAATTTTCAAAAATCTCCAGTAACGACTCATTTAGGGTGTATCGTTTTACTTGGGAAACACTGTACATCCGTCATCAAGAGGCTGCAAGGTCCGATTTGAATTATTACAAATTCAATGAATAACAAGCTACGGAAAAAGTCGCTGCATTTTAAAAAAAAGAATTTTTTCATTCCGTGTACTGAAATCAATCAATCATTTTGTTGATATGTGGCGAACCCAAGATCCAACATATGTTAGCCTTTTGTGGTTAGTATAATTTTACAGAATAAGTCAATAATTATGAGACAACCTTTGTGACCATGTTAAGTAGAGAAATTGGTCCGTAGTTAGCAGCGTCACTCAAACTCCCTTTCTTATGAATGTGTACAATAGTTGCTTCAGACCAGAAGGTCATAGAACCCCTGTCATAGATACTAATATATTATATTAATATCATAATATAATATCATAATAATACTACATAATTTCCAGATTGATGTGCCTGTACTGAAATGTACAAAGTAAACACAAATCAATCTTATTTTTCAATTTTTCCATCGCCACTAAATTTTATAAAAACATTTGTTTCAAAATTGCCCTGCTCAACATGCCATTTCAGCGCTTGAAAGATGCTTGTTTATCAAATGCGTATCAGTCGAGGCAAGTAAAACAGATGATTTGATGTGCTGAATGGAACAATCGAATAGCGCTTTTCCTTTTTTTCAACCAATGCAAACGTGTGTTTGAGAATCATGCAAGCCATAGCAGTAACGCGAGAGTAGGGCTCTATTGTTCTCGTGTCTGTTCATTTGTTATGCCGCGGCCACACCAAACATGCATCGACAACTTTCTGCTCGAATTCTGATGTGTTGCGTGAAAATCACGTTTACACCAGAGACAACTTTTTAGAGACAACTTTTGAGAAAGTTGTAGCAGCAAAAGTTGTCGCAGGAGAAAAGAGAGAGCATTCACACCGCCAAAAGTTGTGACAGAAAGCTGCTCCAAAAAGTGTTGCGCAGACACTTTTTTGTAGCTTCGAACTTTGAAGCTACTTTTTCCTTTCAAAAAAGTTGCTTGTTCCTGATTGGTCGACCAAATATTTTAAACTTTGGCGGATTGTATTTACAAGTTTTCAAGTTTTATTAACATTATTAATGTCTAATACATTAGGTTAGCTAACTAATAGTCATTGTTTGAATGGTTTAATTATTCATTTAAATGTAAATTCTAAATTACAATTAACCAAACATAAATTGAATGAAATGGGTTGACCCAATAGTCATATGTTAGTAACTGCACTTGTGTTACTTTCTAGTACAGTAATAAGTAATTTTCCTTGTGCTGAATAAAAAAAAAAGTTAGTTTAGTGAATAGAAAGTAAGTACTAAAACTTAATATTTTACATTATTTTCAACATTATTTTCAATGGGTCGACCCAAAGTTTCAGTGACACTTCTGCGATAAAGTTACTCAACCCACTGTTTCTTATATGTCCCATGTGATTTGATAAAGTCCTTTGTTGGTGTCCCCGTCGTTTCTTTAATTCCTGGCTTGTGGTTTTGTACAAGGTCGTCGAGTCGACCTCGCTCAGAGCGCACTAGTTCAATTAGACAAACTAAAAATCAAATCAACTTAAATAAGGATAAAGTACTTTGAAAGCTAACTGTTCTAACTGTTTTTGATGTTTGCTACGCACCCGTGTCCCAGTGCTTGTGATTTGAGGTAGGAGGGGAGCAATTGATCCAACCTCTTGATTATACGCTTCCAATCTTTGGGTCGACCCTTCATGTGTCTAGTAGTCTTGACATCTTCACAGAATGTCCATTACACAATACCCCTTGCTTCAGTATGCCAAACTAAACACAATCACAAAATGAAACTATTTAAAATAACTATGGTGTCGACACAATTACTCTAAATTTTACTTACTGAAAAGTGAGTGATACGTCTCTTTTTATCTCCTCCGTGATTTTAACAGTTCAGCTTCGAGTTAATTTCTCTATTTAATTAGTATAACATTTAATTATGTAAATAGGGTCGACCCAATTAAGTTCGAGAATTAATTAGTTTATTGAAGTTAGTGCGCAATTTGTAAGTTGATCAGCTGGTAATGTTTAGATCTGGGTTTTGTTTTGAAAAATAATTGAAATTTTTTTTCCCGCCAAGCATCAAAAACAAGTTGTAAACCCCATTCCCACCAAAAAGCCCCTACAGCCGCAACTTGTTGTGGCAGGTTTTCCTGCTCCTGCGCTTCGCTGCCTGCCGGTAGAGAAGTGCGCGGTGTGTTCAAGCAACACACAACAAGCAGAAAGTTGTGACAACTCGCATCAGCAGCAAAAGCTGTTGATGTCTGTTTGGTGTGGCCGCGGCATTACGTATACGAACAGAAAATAAATAAAAACAAGGTGCTTGCCAACAAAGCACGAGTCCAATGTCCAAAGTACACTTTTTCAACCCCTATCAAATTATCCTGCTAATAGGCTAGTAGCTTAATTAATTAAAAAAAAACGTCAATTTCGTCTAAAAATAAATACTATTCTTTAATTAATTTGCATATTTTCTATCCCAACTCCAGGCACCTTTGGCTTCAGAATCACTGGAGAAGGCAACGGTGGCCCAGGAATTATATTTCCGTTTCCACTGGTCACTGGAACGGAAGATGGCGGGTTCTGGATAGGAAAGAGCTTCGGATAGAGATATCCCACAGTCTCAACATTGTTTATCAGCGTCAGGCGCAGCCTCTCCGTGTACATGGGCGGGACTTGCAGAAATTCTTGATCTCTCTCATAGCGATTCGTGTCAGGGATGATAATGAACCGAGTTGGAATTGGGACATGGATCTGAAAATATGAAATTGATCGCGATTTTTTTTTTCAATTCCATAGCCGATTTTTCTTTGAATATACCTTCATATACCACCAAATGTCTCGCAGAAGAGCCACCACTTCTTTCGCCATGAGTTCTGGAATGACGAGGCCAATGTGACAGAGCGGTGGAGGAATTAGTTGGCCCACTTTCATGATTTTGATTAGACGAACTGTCCACTGTAGTTGAGTTGGATATAGACTTGCTTTAGCTTTCTGTTCAAGATTCATCAAAAATTGTTACCAGGAATAGAAAAGAGTTTTAAAAATTGGAAAGGGTTTGATCTATTGTTTTGAACCAACCTGACAGGACGTCCAATGTGAAATAAAAGTTGCCATTAGCGCTCGCAGCATGCACTGAGCAGTAGCAGAGTGAAGGACAGTAATTGGCTACCAATTCTAAAATGTCCCACAAATACGGATGTTCTTCAAAAGCCCTTCGAATTTGCAAGTCTCGTTCTACTTGAACCTGTTTCATGAAGTTACTACTATTGGTTGTGCGCTACTTGGAGCAGCGTGATTTTAGTGAATTGACAAAATTGTTGATTAAAGCCTACCTTAGAAAATTCTTCTTCTGGCCACGGAAGACCATTGAACATCACATCAGGCGACACGATTTCTACCAGAAGCAAAGCTACTTTCCGCATCGCTTCCACGTTGACTTCCGGCTCAATTTCATTCGCTTCACTTCCAGGTACGCCCCCATCACGCCACTGTCCCATCTTCCCTTCTTTTCCGTCTTGTCCAGGACTGGGCCCATTTCCTGGAACTGCCATGCAAACGCTGATGATAACGCTCAGGAAAAGGAGCACATTGAATTCGTGGTCTTCATTCTCCAGAATGGCGACCTTTGGACTTCTCAAAGAGTTTCGATTGGATTTCGACAATTTCCCTGTATGGAAACTTGTGGAATGTGTTCGATTCATTGAAATACTGACAGAGCGCTTCTGATTCTCCTGGAGCAAGGAAACATACATAGTAAATCGTTCGGGCTCAAATTCGTCATCATCGATCAGGGTATCTTCTGACAGGGAACCCGTAACCAACTTATTTGTCCTTTGAAACAACTGACGACAATCCGGATTGAGACATGTTTGGACTAGGCTTCTCAGAGCGTCGTTCTGTAGTGCTGTGGTCGTTTTCGTGCAAATGTGATGCAGCAGCTTGGAAATGTAGCCGACTTGCTGAATCTTCTTACCACGCCCTACTTTTCCGTCGCTTATTGCAATAACTCGAAAGAGAAGTTCCACGAGGAAGCGTTCTAGTTTGATGAGCGTTCCAAAGGGAACTCGAAAGGTGAGGTCAGGGACATGAGCCAAAATTCCAGTTATCAAGGACGCTTCGTCCATACGAAATTGCTGCTTTCTCGTGTCCAGGAGAGAGGAGAGCGGTGCCATGTTGTCACGAATTACGGCTGAGAATTTGATTTTGATGGGCAGAATAGGTATTCCTTTGGCCTCAGTTTTAATTACCCGAAACACCGTTTGCCAAGGACGGAGATGTGACGAAGTGCCGTCGACGGGAAACAGGCGGGATTCGATGACAAGACGCTGAATTGCTGTTCCCAGAAGTTTCGGATATCTCATTTCAAGGGAAGTAATAAGATCCGTCAAATTCCAAATATGCGCATCTGTTTCGGAGTAGCGAAAGTAGTGAACAAGAGCATGAACCCCGACAGCTTTCGCCCTCGTAAAAGGAAATTAATTTGATAATTTGTTTTGTAAAGCGAGCGATTTGGAGATCAGGATCCGTAAGAAACTTGAGGAGGGATTCAGCCTTGTCTTTGAGAGCAGAGATGCATGGGAAATTCTTTACTAAATCTTTATGAGCGACGCTTGACTCGTATAGAAGACTTGATATTTCAGTTAAAAAGTTTTCTGGAATTTAATAAATTGAACAAATTAGGAAAAAATACTTCCAATAACAGAACTAGAGATAGAATAATAGGGAAATTCACTCAACCAAATATTTTCTTTCTTACTCAAAAGCAGTCTTGCATGAACTCCTAGAAATTTCCAAGTCTTAACGCTTTTTACAAGTATTTCTAACACGAGCGGCCCACGATTACTTTTTAAAATCAAGTGTGTGACGAGAGCGACGATGGCTTGTGTCTTCTTCCCAAAGTGAATTTGAATCCACAGTTGAATCATCCCTTGCATTCCCATGAGGGTATCTTCTTTTACTAAAGATACGAAACAAATTAAATTCAATAAATTAGGGTTAAAATAATTGATACAATTACTACTTTGTGCTTTTAAAACATACGTTTTGGTATGACGCTGTCCATGAGAACATCAAGCAAAGGACTGGACGAAGTGCAAAGCTGAAGTAAAAACGGTATTGCGAATCTTTCTGCCATTGGATTCGTGCCGGAGAGTACATTCTGTAAAATTCAAATTTTCGCTACAAAAAATTATGTCAAATCGATCCAATCAATTTCATCTCATTCAAGTACGTTGACTAACCTGTATCATTTGGTCAAAGGCATTCTGCACCTCTTTTGAATGTGTAGTTGATAGATGACCAAGAATACCAGCGACAGAACCGAGCTTCGAACCTTGCGGAGGGCTACCAGCAAAATTATTGAGGCCCAAATTGAGAACTTCCGTAACCACTGTCTGGGGGTAAGTGTTTCCCACGTGAGCCAGAACCCAATCAAAGTGAGGACTGTGTGCTGCACTTGTGTCTAACATGTAAGAGATACAACAGTTAATTTGATTATAAGGTAATTTTGGAATATGAAAATAATAATGGTGCCAAAACAGTACCGAGCAGGACGGAAATAAATGAGTCGGCGTTCGACTGATCTTGACACATCAAACACCGAGAAGTTATTGTAAGAAGACTCTGAATGGCCTTTGATCCAATCCAAATCGTAATGACTTCATTCACGCTCTGAACTCTACCAAATGGTAGGCTATTTGCATGTGACGTTGATAGTTCCCCAAGGAGATGAAGGGCCCAGTTGGACAGAATTGGTGACCAGATCTCTCCACAACTGTCCAAGTAGAGAGTGAGCGTTGAGTGAATGTCTTGCAAGAGGTCGTCAATTTCTTCCTCGGCCGGCATTACACCGTCATTATCCTAAAGAGGGGAAAGAGCTCGTTTCAAAAGGGTTTGATAATTGTTTAAAATGTGCTGGAGAAGAGTACCTTCACACTGGTTAGGTGCTTTTTAACGAATCCTATGTAAACGTTGGAAATCATGTCCAGGACGGAGTCTCTGGAAACAGGCAAATGGCGCAGAAGCCAGAGACCCATTCTAATGGCTCTGCGAAATTCCTGTTCATCTCCTGCACCAGCACCTGCGTTAGCCGAAGCTTGGAAGAAATGTCGCAGCTCTTCCATGAGATTCTCACTGGTTGGCTTACTCGGAAACTTGTCCAGAAACGACATTTTCTGTAAATCAAGACAGTAAAATCGTGAAGTTTACTTTTACTTCCTTAATTTAGAATTATTTCTATCAATCAATTAATCTATCAATGCCTATCACTAATCATTAACAGTGCTTTACCAAAACGGCTTTGAGTAACTTGCGCTTTTATGCTTTATGTCCACGCAACCAATTAGTGCAGTAAACTTTGACCTCTTTTGTCGCTTATTCTAAATTACCTCTAGTGATCGACCTTATTTAGCGAATGAACTACGTCCTTTCAACGCTTTCGCAATCTGAACATCACATACTGACACAGAGGTTTCCGACACAGTTCACTTTATTTGATTTTATAACTTTAATTATGGATGGAAATCAATTAATCCGTGGATTAATTTTTAGGTAAACACAAATGAAAATAGATTACATTGAAAACATTGAATAATAATCAAACAGACTAAAATAGGGTAAAATAAAATACTCTTACAAATTGGCATTGGCTTTTCAAGGGTTATTTTGTGGAACCTTGGGATTTTGCATTCGCAAATTGGCCATTCCTTAGTGCCGGTTAAGTGAAGGATGATTTGAATTTTGTGATGGCGGGTGTTTGAGCCGACAGAAACCAGAAACGAAATAAGCAGTTAATAAGTTTATAATGCACTATAGCTGGGAACCCTAGTTGACAACATCTGTTCGTTCATAAGTACCTTGAAATATTGATCTCAAAACGTCTTATCGTTAATCAAACTTTATGATTAAGTTGATTGATTTAGTTAAATTCTTCGGTTTTTATTGTTGTTACTATTTATTTAGTGATACATACACAATTGACTTGGAATAAATTGATTCGCTTTTATGAGCATTTGCCCATATCACAAGTGAGGCGGTGTGCCATTGTCAGACTAAATGACAAAATACTAAAATAGTATTTTTAGAAGGATTGTTTACGTTTTCTCGAATCCCGACTACGTTAATTGAATTAATTAATCGAGTGAACTTAATTAACCAAGGCTTTAATTAGATACTGAAAACAATGGTTAGTCGACATCAGAGCATTGACGGTTCCGCTCAAGCCGCTAGTACCGGTCCTGGATTTGTCGGTATTAAGTTCTGTCCAGAATGGTTAGTACTTTTGTTGTATCCCTGTGTTCCTGGCGTTTTCGTTAATGAAATAGTAAAGTAAAGTATGTTATTGAATTACGTAATTATGTAATTGAAATTACAATTTGTGTATTGATAGGTTGGATAATTTTTCTTATTGTTAATTGGTTGACCTTTTACTTGCAGCAATAATATGCTCTATCCCCGGGAGGACAAGGAAAACCGTCATCTTCTTTACGCGGTGAGATAACATAGCTAATGCTAAGAGAGCTTGGCTACTCTCTAGATACTGAAAATGATTTGTATTGAGGCTCCTCGCAACCATACATGGAAACCTCTTGGGTCTTCAGGGGGTTAGGTTAAACCTAACCCTCCGACCCCTTTTGACCCTAGGTTTCCATCTTTGCTCGGAGCATGAAAAGCATAATCTCATAAATACTTGTTTTTAGTGTCGAAATTGCGATTACAAGCAATTGGCGGACAACAACTGTATTTACGTCAACAAGATCACGCACGAAATTGAGTAATTGACTCAAGAACAATTTCTTATAATCTGTTATAGTGTCTAAATGAAATGCTCCACAGCTCCAGTTCATAACTTCACATTTTCCCTTTCTAGTGAACTCACACATATCGTGAGTGACGTGATTTCCGATCCGACGCTTCCAAGAACCGAAGATCATCCCTGTCCGAAATGTCAAAACAAGGAAGCAGTGTTTTTCCAGGCTCAGACGAGACGTGCTGAGGTACAATCATCGTCATTCAAGGCTTTAATTCCTTTTTACATTCGCTTTACTATCATTTTTTGATAAATTTAGGATGAAATGAGGCTCTACTACGTCTGTACAAATCCGCACTGCACTCATCGCTGGACGGAGTAATGGACTTCTTTGATTAGAAAGTTTCATTTATAATTAATCCAAAGCTCTGTTTCCAATTGATGTTCATTTTCTATTACGATAAATAAAGCCTGTAAATCAATATTTGTGCAAGTATTTGAGCTGGCGTTTACTTTTGACACCTTCAAACGCATATCCAACTAATTCTTGAAAAGAAAATGTTAAATTAGGCAATTCCTAAAGTCATTAAACGTGACCTCTGAAGGTCAATTAATGGATTTGCACATGGAGATAAGGAACTTGGGGCTCACAAAGCTATACTTCCTATACATAGCTTTTTGCTCAACTTCAGACAGATGTGAAGGTGCATCCGAACAGACAGCCGGTCACGTTTACTTGCATTTTGGAAAACAATTACTTTGTCGTTAATTAATTGTGGTAAAAATGGGTCGATTAGGAAAATTAGCAGAAGACGCTACCTGGAAGCAATTGGTTGAAATTTACAAGAAGAGTCAAGGGAGCCTTGACCTCAGGAAACTTGTTCAAAATGACCCACAACGATTCCAGAAATTCAGGTAACGCCAAACTTTCAATTTTAGCGATTTTCTAAACAGCGTTTTATTCATAGCCTGGAAGTCCCACTGCCGTGTCCCGACGGTGGTGGTCCCATGTTTCTGGACTACTCCAAGAATTTAATTGACGAAAGTGTCCTGTCGCTGCTCTTTGACCTCGCCAAGTCCAGAAAGGTCGAGGAACGGCGCTCGGAAATGTTTTCTGGAGCCAAGATCAACACCACCGAGGACCGTGCTGTGCTTCACGTTGCGCTGCGGGCCAGGGCCAATGATCCGCCATATCTCGTCGACGGTCACAACGTTATTACGGACGTTACTCGCGTTTTGAAGCAAATGGAAGAGTTCTGCGCGGCAGTAATCGACGGAAAGTGGACTGGCTACAATGGGAAGAAGATCACGGACGTTGTCAATATCGGAATCGGAGGATCGGATTTGGTAATTTCATCATGTGGAGCCTAATGATGGCAATGGAAATAATGATTTCAAATTTTCAAGGGCCCCAACATGGTCTGCGAGGCCTTGACACAGTTTCGCGTAGGGCCTAAGGCCCACTTCGTGTCCAATGTGGACGAGTCTCATTTGACGGATGTGTTGGCCAATGTCAAGGCTGAGACAACGCTATTTATCATCGCTAGCAAAACGTTCACAACGCAAGAAACCTTGGCCAACGCCCACTCTGCTCGCAAATGGTTCTTGAGTCAGGTAAGATATAATGCAAAAATTCTATCGCTGTCCAAAATCTTTTTTTAAATCATATTTGAACAAGTTTGGTAACTTACTTTTTCTTTTATTGCAGGCGGGCGATGAATCAGCGATTTCAAAGCACTTTGTCGCTTTATCCACAAACTTGCCGAAAGTCAAGGAATTTGGTATCGAAACAACGTTTGAATTTTGGGATTTTGTGGGCGGTCGATACTCGCTTTGGTCAGCCATTGGCCTCTCCATTGCTCTTCAATCAGGATTTGCAAATTTTAGAAAAATGCTCGATGGTGCCCGATTTATGGATCAGCATTTCAAGAGCACGCCACTTAACCAAAATGTTGGTTTGCAATTGGGCTTGAAAATTTGTCTTTAGCTAATTGATGTCGCAATACTTACTTTTAATTTTTTTTGTAGATTCCAGCCATCATGGGTCTTCTTGGAGTTTGGTACAATTCTGTCATCGGATGGGAAACGCACGGTATTTTACCCTACGATCAATTTCTGTCCAAGCTTCCAGCCTACTTGCAACAAGCAGATATGGAGTCCAATGGCAAGTCAACGACGCTCAGCGGTGAACGGGTCGCTGATTACAACACAGGACCGATCATTTGGGGCGCTGCTGGAACTAACGGTAAAACAAAAAATCAAGAAAAAACTTCTTTTTTCAAACAAAAAATCAAGAAAAAAAACTTCTCCTTTTTTTCAAACATAAAATTATTTTAACATTTTTGCATATTTTTGTTTCTACTCTAGGTCAGCACGCATTTTACCAACTACTTCACCAGGGCACTCGAGTCGTTCCAGCGGATTTCATTGGTTTCGTTCAGAAGAAGGAGGAGATTGAAGGGATCTCTCATCACTCGATCCTGTTGGCCAATTTAATTGCCCAACCAGAGGCACTCATGGTCGGAAGAACAGAGCCCTTGCTCGACCTCCCTGAGCCCTTAAGGCCCCACAAGTATTTTCCCGGGAATCGACCCACAAACACCATTTTGGCCAAGAGGCTCACCCCCTTCACCCTCGGCGCTCTCATTGCGGCCTACGAACACAAAATATTTGTTCAAGGGGCCATTTGGGATGTCAACACTTACGATCAGTGGGGGTAAGTGCAAAGATTGCAAAAATGGAATTTCAAAATATTATTCTTATACAGAGCCTCTCATTTACAACACAAAAATGCTGGAAGTACATGACAGTAAATAGCCAAAAAATTAATTAGAAAATTTGCAACAAAATCAAAGACGCACTGTATTCATTTCTAATATTTGCTATTTATAGTAGAGCCCTATTAACGATCAATATTTGGGCTAAATGTTACTTATTACACGCCAATTATTGGTTTTGAAAATTGTAATTACTATTGTTTTTGAAATTTCAGTGTGGAGCTGGGAAAGGAACTGGCAAAGGCTGTGGAGCCTGAACTTGAGGGAAAGGTCAAAGGTCGTCATGACGGGTCAACGCAAGGCATAATCGAGTTCATTCTCAAGCATAAGTAGGCGTGTCACGTACTAACTTTGCGCAACACGGAAGCAGTTACCGGCTCAATTCCTCCAGCACAGCAATAGTAAACTTTAGTTTAAACATGACAACATGATCAGATCTTCCAGGAAGCGAAACGCTCCACTTTCCAGGAACTTTTCATTGATTCGTGGGTTGAGTCAGGAATTAAATGAAAATAGAGAAGGAAAACAAGGGTGTTTGAATGAATTGAAAAATCAATTAGAAAAAAAACACTTTCTTTCGTAATTTAAACAAATGCAAGGCAAAGAGTCATAAGAGAGTGGGGATCACTGCACAGCGGGAGGTCATCCGTCGACGCTTCGAATAACAATCGCTTGGGATTGAATGGCATCTTGATTTTTTTATGACCTCGTGATTTTGGCTATGAATGAACCCAGAGCTGTTAAGGGTCGTTGTAAACAGATGAATAATTAATTAACACGAGCCAGTTAAGTTGACGCGGAAAAGAACGCAGTAAGACTCAACATTAGAAAAAATAGCTCATCGAAAATATTGCTTTTGCTATATTTCTCATGCGTCGTTGAAATTTATCGATTAGCAAATAATGCCAATTTTAGTATGTTTTGGCGTTGGCAAATTTTTGCAATGTTTTGACAAGTACATTCGCACGTCTCGTTTAGTTCGTGGCCTTGAAGAAATTGCGAAATCATTCTCTTGTCAAATTATCCAATTTAGTGCAAAAAAGAGGAAATGAATGAATTTTAATAAATTAATCCAATGCTCTAGAAGGAGCTCATTCATTCATTTCCCTTGACTTTGCGAATCTTTGCACAAATTGCACACGTACGCATTTTTTTTAACTTACGTAAATGACCGTAGAGGAACCCAAGCGTCAACTGACGCAACATTTGCATTCATGCATTTTTTATAATTCTGCGGCGATGATCACGACCACACAGGAAAAATTGTGATTCGTAATTTCAGAATTTTAAAGTAAAAAAAAAAATTTAATCAAAATTTTCAATTTTTTTTTAAAACTTTACAACCGGAGACACTTTTTTTCCACTTTACGACGCTCCTGCTTCATTTTTCTAACTTCTCATGATTTGATTTTTTTTTCACCGGCGTTAGATTAAAATTAGGTCTAATTTTAATCTGTAACGTCTCTGTGTATCATTTCGCGTATTCTTAGAAGTTTGCAAATACTCTTGTTCATTCTTATGCAAAATTTCCTGTCCTATCATTTTTCTTGCAGACTAATAGCTCAATGATAAAAGTGATCGAAACAAGGGCAAAAGGCCTTCGGATTCGTTTTTTTTTTTTGCAAATCCGTGTTGTTCCTCGCTTTACAATAGAGCTAATATTAAAGAAATGCGTAGATTCAGCGCCCGAACGTGACGAGGCACTCATTTTTTTTTGGAATTGCAAATTGCAAAAGAAGATAAAAAAAAAAAGAGCTCATTGTAGGATGTGAGGATTCAAGCGGCTTTCTTCTGCCTCGCAAACGACCTTCGAAGGAGAGAATAAGCTGAGGAATTGAGGATGGTTGGATTTTGCATGAATGAATGAAGCCTCGGCCAAATCGCCTTGCTAATTCGCATTGTTCGCAAAAAGTTGCCGGAGGAATTTGCATTAAGCGTCTCCCTCTTCTTAGGGAGAGATGACTGCAATGAATGAAAAGTTACGTAATGAATGGGAAAAGGCTCAATTCACAACAAGGGCATCGCATGGGCCCTTCGAAATCCCCCAAAATGCTTCACCAATCCCTTATTTGGCTACTTGAGGAGATGCATCTTCTCTGCAAAAGGCAAATCTCTCTGCAAAGTAAATCCGGGAACGATAACTCCTCTCCCCTTTGCCCTACCTTCCGTTTTTTTAAACTTGATTTATTTTTAAACCACTTTATATTAAAAGTGGAAGGCTTTTATCGTGAGTGCGTAACAAAGAGTATTTGAGTATTTTAGATATCCGGAAGTTTTTTTTTGGAATTGTTAATTAAACCGCTGCTGCGTTTGGGTGAAGACCACTGGCTAAAAACTCAAGCTTCCGTGGTTCGAACCCAACCTCTTTCATGTATATTATAAAATAATGCGACTCATTTCCTAACATGGTTTTGAATTTAAACAAATTGTTGATTAATTATATATATATTAGGTTTTATTATTATCATACTTATTATTATACTTAGGTTTTTAGGTTACAACCTAACCGGTATATATTTTTTTTACTTAAAAAATTTTTTTGTTTACTGCAATTTCTAAAATTTCTTTCCTCCTCTTTTCTAAATGAGTAATTTTCTAAGCCTGAATTATTGTCGATTAATCAACCATAAGACGCTTGAAATATAGCCTCCGAAATTTTGAATGGGGCGTTCCTAAAAAACTGTCCTAAAACGGGCTTATTCGGTTTCATGGATAAAATGTGATTTTGGACACTGTTCGTCACTGTGCAAATTTGCGAAAATCAACCTTCGCGAAAACCTTGAATGTTCCATAAAAGGGTAAATGCTTTAAAGAGGCAACGCCTAGCTCTGTGAGAGGTCTGCGCCGTAGTGGCATACGCTTTCACGAACCTGTGTCACACTCAGAGGCCTAATTTTGTGTTTTGGAGAGATCACTTCCGCCCAGATCCTAAGAAGAAGGGAGCTCAAGTGACGCGAGGGCTGTATATCGCTTGATCAACAAACACTTGAGGGCTGGAGCACGTGCGTTGAGTGGGAAGAAAGTGATTTGTAGCAGCAGCAGTGCTTACGTGATGAAAAATGAAGACATTTCTTTCCATTAGCCACTTTCTTAAACTTTCTCTTTTTGTTTACTTTCACTTCGCTTTCACTTTTACAAAAGTCCACTTCTAAGCTGCTGGATTATGCTCATGTGACGAATGAACTTTACGTCTTTGTCCGCCTTCCAGAACGTTTTGCCCAGTGTCAAGCTCACGTCGGTCCGATGCTCCAAGTTGTACAGGACCTGTTCAAATTTTTAAATGAAAAATTTGAATTTTTTTATTTTCAAAAAATTCCACTACCTGAAGAAATTCTTCAAAATCGATACTGCCAGTACTGTCCTCGTCAACCGTAGCAAGCTCGGCCAATCGCTCCTGCTCTGGCGTTTGGTCCCCCAAATTGTCTAGTCCAACGCACCTGGAAATCAATTAGCATAAAATAAATTTACTGAAAAATGAAACGTCGATGATGCAATTTTTTTAATTTTGAGATTTTTTTTTTTCGTTGTTGAATTCAGGTTCTTTTGTATAAATAAAACATGAAAAAAAAATGATAGTGTTTGAAGCCACACGGACGCTCTTAGCTTGAGCTACGTGAATCTGCGAGGGGGCGGGGCGGACGTTACATACGTCGTGGGACTTGCAATCGGTAAAAGTGGGGGAGGTGTGACGTCGGGGTACCTGTAAATGGGACTACGGGCGCAGACGAGTCGACGGGGGAAGTGACCACGGTGGGATTCGAACCCACATCTTCCGTTTAGTGGAAAACACTTCATTCCATCAGCACTCAAAGAAATGCCACGACAAGACAGAAGAAGATTGTCATATATTCAGATATTTTTTATAGCTCTTTACGCCGCAGAAATAACATGTTGATATTGAAACTTCCTAAATATTTTATTCATTCAGCTCAATTTTTTTTTTCGAAAAATATGTGCTACATTTCACCAAACGATCGTTTTTTTTTAATAAAAATTGGTAAAAGTTTGACAAAGTTTAAAAAGGATAAAATTTTGCCATATAATTAACTTGAACAAAAATACCTTACACAGGGAGCTCAAAAGTTTGACTAATGATATTCAGCGATTTTTGTGATGGGGTATAAAAAATTAAGGAAAAAATTAGTAAATTGAGAAACCAATCATGTAGAACAGGCAGTTCGTTAATTTGAATTACACTGAAAATTTACGGTGAGTAATTAAAAAGTGAAAGCAAACTTTGTATCCTGCTCGAATACCGTGGCTCACGGTGAAAGCACAGGGAGGGTAGGCCAACTTATTAAATTAGTTTTCCTAAAAATCCTCAACCTCAAGTAAATGATATGCAAAAGTTATTTTTAAACTTTCTCTTTTCTAAAAATGTTCTATTTTTAGCCTCCTGTCCTTTAAAATTGTGTCCTCACATTTCGGAAATGTCAATGAGGCCGTCTCCGTCCACCTCGAAGACCTGGAAGAGGTCATGGAGGTCAAAGAGCTTCTGCTCGTCCCAGCCGTCGTAGGCCTCCATGAGCGACATCATGTTGGCAGTACTGTACTTCTGAGAGGCCTCGATCCGCTCGATCCGGTGCTTAATAATTGGGTAGAGAAAGCGGCGCGTGGGCAGATCGAGCGTAATCATGGTCTTCATGCCCAGACCCCACACAAAGCGGATTCGGCTTCTCGGTGTCCCTGAAAAGGGAAAGTAATTAATCAAGGGATTGACGTCGCTGAAGGGCCTCAAGGGCTCCTAAGGAGAAGCCTTATCTTCAGCAACAAGTTTGAGCACGACTCAGATTCTGAGTGGAGAAAGCAAAGTGAAAGTAAAAGACGCAAACCACCTGCTGCTGTGTAGTCGTCTTGTCTCGCGAAAATAATTGGGGCACTTGAAAGGGCTCTCGATGTAATTTTACCCAGGACCTTCGTCAGTTGACCCCAGGCTTGACCCATAGCCTACACTTTTTCTAAAAATAAATTAAAAAAAAAAATCTAAATTCTCGCAAATTCAAAATCGCTTTCCAAGTCTCAAGTGGTAATCTATTTTGAAAGCGATCTGGAGTCCTGGAATAGTATTTCAATTATTTCAATTTCAATAGTAATACTAGTTCTTTTTAAATCCCACAAACACTTTGAATTTTTGAATTTTCAACGCCTCAAGATGCTGACTTTCAAACAGCATTTTGTTCAATTTTGAATGGTTGTCCTGGCTACGTAAAATGTTGGGCAATTTGCATGGAGCGAGGCTGAGGATTGGAGGCTTCCAAGAAGCGTCAAGTCAGTTTCCGCTGACCTTGGTATAATATTCATAAACTGCAAATCACTTTCTCCTTGAAGCGATTTGGAAGCCAAGGGAAGCGATGCTCGCCCAAGTTTAGCTTTGGCCTTTGTAATTTATTTATGACAAATTTTACAAAACTTTGACTACCTCAATTAGTAATCAGCCTCTATGCTAAATCGATACTGGAGGAAGAGGCGGTGGATAGTTTTGCGCTGGAAATTGCATAAGTTTTTGGAGTGCTCAAGGGAGTCAACAAGGACTCAACATGTTTTCCAGGCCCTTAATAACACACCACTTTCTCTACCTCATTATCCATTAATTTATAAAGTTGGAAACAAGGCTGGATATGCTGGAAATGCTGGATGTGCTGGAGCAATAGCAATTACCAAGTTATGCTACGTGTCACAAGCCTTTCTTAGAATAACTTTCATGTTGTTCCTCCTCTATTGATGTTTACCGATTGACATTTGAAATTACACATTTCCGGAGGTATCCCTTCCTAATTGCAGGGTTCCTTGCAGGCTTTTCCATTAGAAACTGCGCGGCGAATTTTCCGCCTTTGATCCAACGTATCGTTCTAGAGCCCTCTTAGAAAATGAAAGGTAAACAAAGGCAGGGATTGTAGACTGGAGAAACTCCAGCATTTTTAGAAAGACTCCAGTATTCTACTAGAATCTAGACTACAGCATCTCCAGCATCTCCAGTTCTAGGTTTGTGGTACTTGTAGCCAAGGGCATCTGCACAGCTACTTCGCTGTGGATTCAGTTGGTTGGGATAAGCGGAGTAAAGAGAAAGCAAGTGGGGCAGACTCGGAGAAAGAGGGCAAAAACCGTTCAACTTTTTTTATCACGGCGTCTGATTAAAATCGCTGCTTCTCAAAATCGCTTCGACACCTTACTTAAATCCTACACAGCAACAATCCTGACTCAATTCTGACTGTAAAACACTTCAAAGAAAATTCAGTCTAATACTGTATTCTCTATTGATTGACCTAATTGCACAAGTAGTTGTGCTTCATTGGCGGATATTATCGTTAAAACTCGATTCTTAACTTTAACTTTAAGCTAATCAGCGATTCTCGCTGATTTATCCGGAATCAAACTGATGACAAACCTTTACTGTCCAGGATACATTGCAAATGTAGGTAAACCTACTTCCTGAAGCTTATTTTCAGAACTGAAAAGTTAATTGTAATTGCCCTGTACAGGTTGCATTAGCGAAAAATGATTGGTTGATTTAGGTTATCCAATTTGTTAAACGTTGATTGTTACCGTAACCTAATGTTTCGTGCTCCGAATGTTTGCATAAGGAGCCATAAGGTTACAAGAGCAAATTAAAGGTGTTTATCGACGTAAGCGATTGCTAACCTGAATATAACACAAGCGCAATTTAACCTTGTGTAACCCTGTCCCAGACGAAACGAGCGTTAAAAACGTCTGATTGAGACGAGGAGCGGGGCCGTTGCCCTGTTTTTACCACTTTCGCACCGTGCTTTCTCCTGGGGGCGGAGCGTCGTGGAGTGTGTCCACAAGGGGGCGGAGCGTGCGTGTGGGTCGGCCAATGCCACGGCGGCGGACCGTGTAACCCAGAACGGTGGACGCATAGTGTTCCTCATTCATTGAGACGGATAGCGTGGCACCGTGCTCTACCTTGGCCATGAGGAGCCAAGGCGAGGCATAGTAAAAGGCTTGGGAGACAACTTCATTCATTCAATACCTCCCTGCCACTTCACCCTCCAAAGCACTGGGGCCAAGTGGAGGAGCCTCCGAAGTGGCCCAGATGACACCCAACAACCCACCAGCAAACAACTACTCGTCACTCAATTAACCAACTACCACTCGTAAGTCAATTAACTAACTCCCAACTAACTATTGGCAACCAACTGTACTCCTCCCCATTCTCCGCAGTACTTCCAAACCCATCCCTCAAACACTCCGCCAGTACTCTCGCTCAAACTGGGTCATCGCTTTGGTCACACTGGATACTCTGGACACGGGACACGGCCTCTGACTGGACATGTTTCAAGTGCAATAAGTCAACCTAGTCAATCCACCAGTCCAAAAGCCTGTTGAGCATCTTGAGAAGCCTCTCGCATAATTCGGGTAAACTTATTGATCAGTGTCAGTTTAATAATTTATGGCGACCGAGAGTGATGTAGGCGTAGTAGTTCTAGAGGGGGTACGTACACACGCCATGTTAAACCGCCGATCAGTATTCATGAGCAGCGATTTGAGTATCACGGCCAAGTTGTAACTTTCCGTTTTATTATCGCTGGCCAGCCGGCGAGGCTCCAATTGGGGTTATCTCGCTTCGTGTATGTGGTGGAGGTCGCAATTAACTTGCTGAATAATTTAGCAGTGTCAAGTGGAGCAATTCGACAACAACAAATTGTGCGCTTAGAATTACAAAGTAGAACATGACCAATCCACTTTCCACTACTGTTAAGTATAGTCTAAGTTCTCATGCTACTTGGTAATGTCTAATTCTTGTTTCTGTCCATTGTTCCAGGAAGGACACTTGTGACGCATTGTGACGGGAGCCGAGTGACCTGCATCGTTCAGGCACAGTCTACACTCTTCTCCTGTGTTTATTCTAATGCAAACAATGTCACAGCCACAGTCAGTGACACCGGAAGAGCTTGTCTGCGAAATTCTGCGTGTCAATCGCTTGGACAAGTGCGAGGCCAACGACTCCGATCAGTCAGTTCGAATGTACTCGGAGGAGGACGAGGAGGAAGACGACTGCATTCATTGTGACGATGGGTCCAGTAATATCTCTTCTAGTAATAACAAGCACTCAGAAGTCATTATGCTCGACTGCCAAAACCCTGGTGAATTCCATGACGCCCACATCCGTGGAGCCGTTAACGTTACCTTCCCCGCCATCATGGTCCGGCGCATTCAAACTGGAAAGATCGACTTGTTTGACAAATCCAAGGAGCTGAAAAAGAAGATGACCAACTCCAACATAACGTTCGTTGTTTACGACGCCTTCCCCGGCTCAACTGACTCAACTTGCAGTGGCGCTGGAGAGCTCTCAGAGATTGTCTCACTCGTTGCCAAAAAGTTAGCCCAAAATGGATGCCGTGTATTCACGCTCAGAGGTAAGCACGGTCGTCCACGATTCCTCTCTACAGACAATCATGTTGAATCTAAGACTTATTTCTCTCAGAATTGCGCTCTGTATAACGTATAATATTCCGTGCTCCAATTCCCTTTATCTCGTTAATCATTCTCCTTGACCTTTTCAGGTGGACTGTCAGAATTCCGTGACCTTTATCCCGAGTGGGTCGAAGCCAATGAACCCAAGAAACTCGCTCCAAATCACCTCTCCTCCTCCTCTTCGTCGTCCAATAATTCACCGGGTCCATTCGCTGAACCCGGCGAAGTACCGCTCCTTGGACTCGGAAGCCTCGCTTCACTTCGAATTAAAGATGAAGGAGACGCTTGTGATTCCTCGATTAGCTTGGAACCTGATGACGTGAGTATTTTTCAAAAAGCAATTACTTAGCTCGGCTCAAATCGCTTTTCTTTCAAGCGATTAATGCGCTTTCCAAGTAGTACTAAAGTTTTTTAAGCCAAAGCAGTGATGCATGGTGAAGCAGCAGTTCACTGTGAGACAAGGAGGTGAGACAGTTGGTCTCGTGTAATTTGAGCCCTTTTCCTTTTTAACTACTTTCGTCGCGTCCAACAACATAAAAGTTTAGAAAACACGTTGATTTTCAGAAATGAAGCTTCAATCTCACGAATCTTTAGTTTCTGTCAGAATCTGCACATTTCCCATGTTAATTTGGTTTCGTTTATAGAAATCATTTTTCGCTTTATGTAAACAGAGTCCAGAGGCAGAGAGAGTTTTGGTTGGTTGACTTAAGATGTTGCGCCTTTTGCTTATAGTATCCTGTCCATAGCCTCATAATTCATGTTCATCTCCGGCTTCATTGCCGATGACCTTGGAGGTTAGGACCGTTGAATTCCTCAAGCACAACCGCCTCATCCGGTTTCCATCGGGGAAAACACCCAGTTTTTTTTCTTAAGTACTGCCAGTACTCCAAAGAATTTTTACACAATATTCTGGGACTCTGTCCTTGCTCCGCAACTATCTTCCAACAGAATCTTGAGTCTTGTTCGCCACCACCGGAAATGACAGTTTAGAATTTTTAAGAGACGCGAAGTAGGTACCTGGCGAGGGCGCTTATGGGAAAGACGCTTTCGAAATGTTGTCTTTTTCAAAGCGTTTTGTCAATTGACACAGAACATAAATCGGAGAAAAGTGGAGCCTCCCATAATTCCGACGTTCCCACGTCAGTCACTGAAGCATTTCCGGTTGTTGAGGGTGTTGTCTAAAAATAGGCTTCTCCCAGGTTCCCTAATTTAATCTTTGGCCCATGGACCGGAAATTGTTTAAAAAAAAAGGTCACAGGGATACAAGCGGGCGGTAGAATTTGATTTTTGTTATTTGTGTTTTGGAAAGTGAAAACAACAGGAAATTTTGAATTAAGGCCTCACGAAAAGCCTATTAATAATTAGGAAAAATCGATAAGCGAGGCAATTTCATTCATTGACTTCGCTGCCAGCTGCGCTCGAGTTTGTCAAGTTTTGGTAAACACTCGTGAATGATGCTAGCTGAATTTACGTAATGCTTTCGTTTTGTGTTTGCAAATGAATACAATCACGAGTAAGGCTTATCATGAAGCCTTTCATAATTACACACAAAAAAGGAAAGGGATATTTAGGAGTGGAGCGCACAATTCTAAAAATGGCTGAAATTCGCATTTTTGCTTCTTTTCAGGCTTTTCCGGTAGAAATCATTCCTAACTTGTATTTGGGAAATGCTGGGATTAGTTCCGATGGAAATGCTCTCGAGCGACATAATATCAAGCACGTAGGTTTCAGAATACGACTTTCAGAAAGAATTCAGTTGTGCAAAATGTTTTGCATCATAAATGTATGCGCTGGATTAAATATTTATTGGGTTCTATTTTTTCCTTTTTAGATCCTCAACGTTACACCAGACTTGCCAAATCACTTTGAAGATGAAATCCGATACTTACAGATTCCAATTTCAGATCACTGGACTCAGTCTCTTCTCAACTACTTTCCGTCTGCCATTGCCTTTATCGGTAAGTTCTAAATCAGCGATTGCAAGAGGGCTGGAAGAGGAAAATTATAATAATTTTCGGTCAGTTCCCAATAATTCTGCAGGGGAGGGAAGGTTTAGGGTCGCTTAAGCGCTGCTGAGCGAGCGTTGGCGGCCCTTTTTTTGATTGATTTTGTACTTAAGTCCCTGCCATTGTCCTCACTTGGTATTCATAGGGATGTTGGAAACCTTTTAGTGTAAGTTTAAGGTATTTAGAGAGATCAATGAAAAGGATCACAAAGGGAAATGGTAAATAGAAATTGAATTAGGTTTTAAAATCATGTCACGCCGACGACACCCTACTTTCAGCCCTGTCCTGTCTCGATGAGCGTAAGAGCCACCTACACAGGCTTTTAGATTTAAGTTTCAAGTTGAGAGGTGTACAGAGCCTTTCTCTTGCTTCATTCGTTTTAAGGAAAACTTTCACAATTGCTAGAAACATTGCATAGTTACTTGTAAATCATGGCATCAAAAGCACTTTCACGTGCTTGTCTCCATTTTCGTCTTTTCTATCTACCCAGTCTACCGATTTTCTGAAAGTTAGTTGAATGGTTATAAATTTTTGCACTTTTATTTGAACGCTTCATCGAAAAACGCTCTGTATCTCACTCACGGCTGCGGTTACACCACGGACCAGAGAGCGAGACTAGCTAGAAATTTCATTAGGCATTGTAACACCTTCCTTCTCTTTAAAGAAGCTTTTGGAATTCCTTATGAATGGATTTAGGATCATTATGGATGGGTTCCTGGTGTGCGGTGATTTGCCATTAAGAATGGAAAAGGGCCCCGGAAGAAAGCGTTGGCGTGTCTGGGGAAATGGGATCATTAATCCTAGTTGCCTGGAGAAGCCTTTCTCCAGGATTTTTCATTTCTGGAAAAAGAAAGGCACGCGCCAGAAGTTTGGGGGGCTCAAATTATAAAGAATTTATGAAAAAGTGAAAGTCAAGATTCAAGAAGCGTTGCAGTTTCACTTGAGTTTGATCCCTGCCCTCCGCTACTTGACAGCTGCCTTCACTTTTTGAAAAGCTTCTGCTTTCCCCTGTTTACCACTTCAAGTGCCTTGCCTTGTCCGTTATGAATGAATGAAAACTTGGCTAGGGAAAAAATCAATTGAAATGGATTTGGCTCGGTCGAGGGAGCGCTGGCCTTGCTCGGAGTCACTCCAAAAAGAAAAACTGTCATAGCAAAGTCAGCGTTCAGCGAGCGCCTTTTCAGTTCCTGGTGGTAACCGGGGCTGGAAAAAGTGGAATCAATGGGGGAGGAGAAAGTTAGCGCTCGTTCATTTCTTTGAAGAAAAAAAACAGAATGGAGAAAGCAGTTTCGTTGTGTCTGCCCTAGCTTCATTCTGATGCCCAGTGAAGAGTGTTGCTATGACTCTAGAGGCAACCGCTGCACGGTGGGAAGAAGGAAAGAAGCTTCACGAAAGATCGATCAATACTGCCTTCCTCCCACGCGCAGACTATCAATCCCAGAATTTGGGAACGAAAGCTTTTCCAAGGACTTTCTCCCACTTCCGTCTCCAGCACTCCAGCCCTTCCAGTGTTTGTAAATGGAAAGTTTTTGGGGAGCTCGTGTCGACTGCTCGTGTGCCCTCCGTTTGTTATGAATGAATGGAAATCCACTCCGCCCCTACGAAAACAGCCTCCCCCAGCTTTCTCATTTGATCGAACTTTGCGGCTCGTGGCCCTTTTTTTCTTCTTACTTTCTTTTTGAGAGCTACAGATTAGTGGGCTCTGCTTAGTTTGTTATGACAGGGAGAAAGTGGCCGGAATGGATGGATATTTACTTTTCTCTGTTTGATTACAAAAAGGAAGAAAAAGGAGATCAATAACAAGGAAATGCAGGATGGAAGGGAGGAAGTAGAGATTATGTTTCTGGCTTGTTTTTGAAGAGGCGCTGCTCGAAGGGACGGGGGGCTTAAGGGCTTTTGGGGGGGCTTAATTACGTTTACGGCTGGAAAGTAAAGGTGAGACTCGTGGACTGACTAACTTTTCAATCATTCATCTCACATTCATCCAAGAAGGTGGGGAGGGGCTGGAATTAGAAATAGTCTCATTAGCGGAAGTTGGCTGTCTGGAGCACGGTCACGGTGCGAACGGTTTGTAAGTCGAACTTTGGACGGTAATGAATGACACTTCCGCCATTCTCATTGAGAAGGCATCTGGGGGATGCTGAATTACCCCATTATCATGCTCCATCATCATCTTCTGCTCTCTGCGGCGTCCTACTATGCAGAGACACTTTCGTCAACACTTCGGGGCAGAGTGACAGGTTAGGCAATTTAGACGGAAACGTCGGAAGATGAGGAGGTAATCTGCTTAAGGATCACAAGATGAAGATACGGCGACTTTTCAAAGTGAATGAATTCCAAGAAAAGGTTTCGTCAAGGCAGAGGGGAATGAATTGTCTTATTGCACTCTTTTCCTGAGCCGATATGTCATGTCTTAAGTCGAATTCGGCGAAATGAAGACATGAGTAGGCGAGTTCTGAATGCTTAAGGGCTGCTGAAATTTTTGTAGAAATCATTTCAAAGAGAAAGGCGTCCCACGCGTAGAGGAGAGGGTTGGATTTAATGAAATTAATTTAGGTTATATATGGAGAAAGTGGCATTCTCTATATAATAAAGTTTCAGCGAAGGAAAACGCACTTTATTGTTAAAATTGAACTTATAATTAAACTTTTATCATCACACTCGATTGAGTAAAATTATTAAATTTATCAAACATAAAACTTATAACTTATTTTCAACATTACACTTAAGTTTACAGCGGCTGCGGCTGTAATGGGTTTGGGTATGCTTACCTAAAGTTTGACAGTTTTTGTCTCTGTAATTCTTAGAATCCCGCGATGGGAGGGTTAATGGAGTTATTTTAGGTGAAAGTCTTTGAGAGAGCATGAATGAAGTGAGGGTGAAAGTAGGTGTGTAATTTTGAAGATTATAGGAGCCCCTGGGTGACCTGTAATGAAGAATTCCTGGAATTCTTTTGTCCATTTACTCTTTGGCTGTTCTTTGAAGGATTTAGAGATGTTGAGATGATTATTGTGAGTGGGTGTTTTGTAAATGCAGCGGAGAGGGGCCCTTGGAGGGCCTCAAGGGCATTCTTGAGAAGGGCTTGATTAGAAGATTGGAGAAAGTGGGAGCGTGGGCAGAGAGAGAAAGGTGTGTGGGCTCTCCATCAATTCTGCGAAGTGTCAAACGAACCCTTCCTGATTAGCTCTAATGACTCAAATAAAGTTTGACTTAATGAGCCAAGTGTTTGGTGGGTGATGATGAAGTTTGGGAAATTTGGGGGAACTAATGGACTTCCACTGTCGACTCCAACTCTCCGATAGTTGTAAGACTCATTAACTGAAATGTAAAACTAATTGTTGCCTTTCCCCTATTTCCAGATGAAGGTCGGTCGAAGGATGAAGGCGTTCTGGTCCATTGCTTGGCAGGGATTTCTCGATCAGTCACCATCACAATGGCCTACCTCATGTTCAAGATGAGTCTGTCGCTCAACGAGGCCTACGACCGTGTCCGAGCGAGAAAGTCAAACATTTCACCCAATTTTCACTTCATGGGGCAACTCCTCGACTTCGAGAGGCAGATTCATTCCCAGTTCCTGAGTCCAGCGGGAACGATGGGATCGTCACCTGATTCCGGCATTGAGTTTGATCGCTGGAACTCAACTTGATCCAAGCTCCTCTCTAGAAGGCAACTATGGAAGAGACGGAAAGTGTAGCTTTTTTATTTAAAAAAAAGTGAGACTGAGTCTGGATCAGCGTCGATGATTTTAAAGTTTTGTCAATTCCAAAAAAAAAAGCCACTTTCATTCCGTAACTTTTAAAAATCCTGTTTATCCTGGTGGCAGCTAAGAAGCTACACTTTCTGCGTTCAAACAAATAGTTAAGTTTAATTGTGTAAAAAATAATTGTTATTAACTCAATAACTGACTTATCGTGTTCTTTTTATGTTTGAGGAGTGAAATTAGTGTTAATTAGTTAAGGTAGAAGTGTTTTGTAATCATGAAAGAAGAGGAAGAGAGAAATGCTATTTATAAAAAGGGTCCAGGATTTGAGAAATTTTAGAACTTGAGAATAAGTTTGTTTTCTATAAAAAAAAAAATTGTGAAGATTAGTTGTGTTTTCGATGTGAAATAATTGTATTTGTAAGAGTAGAAATTAAATTAGGTCGTAGCACAATCAGTCAATACAAAATGCTAACTTGTTATTCCCTTAGCTGTTAACTAAAAAACTAAAAACTTGAAGACTTGATGTGTCCTAATCCTAAAACCTGTAAAGTTTACACTTAGGGGTGATTATTACACTACTCATTAACACGTTAAGGAAAGGTGTCATCGTTGAACCAAAACAATCAAATTGAGATTTTTGTGGGGAAAGGTGTGTTTTGGGTGTTTTTTTTTGAAAATCAGTTAGACATTTTAGAATAATTTTATTAGATTTTTAGAAGAGTTTTTGTTTGTTCAATGGAAATGAGAGTGATTTTTCGAGGCCAGTTTAGTTCCTTCCTTGCTAATTCCCTCCTGTGAGCTAGGAAAGTTGTTGACTATTTAGGTTTTTTGATTTAGACAAATAATAATTCCAGTGATTTTGAAAAGGACAGAGGGGAGGAAAATGAAATACAAACAAATAACAAAAGTACAATGGCCAAGTACTGGATGATTTATGATTATCACCTGTATTTTATCAATGTTAATTAATAAAACCCTAACTTTCTTGGATGTAAAAACTTATTTTGAGTAAGGTTGAATTTAAGTCGAATTTCTATATAGTGCATGGATTACAAAAATGAATTTGGAAATTTTAAATTCTTGAAAAAGTAAAGAACTAATCAGTAATTTTGTAGGTAGTGATTGTTCAATTTTTGTGTTCGTTCTTATTCGACGAGATTCAATTCTGCAGAAAGTTGCAGATCTTTGTGACTTTCTCTTGTGATATCACGGAATTAAGATTTTGAACAAAATGTCCGTTTTAGACGATGAAGGAATTCAGCCCATATTCATGCAGAACACTTACTTCATTCTAACCAAAATTCATTAATAAAGGAAGAAGTCAAAATTTTGGCCAAAATCCAGAAAATGTTAAGGCTAGCCTTCTTTTTTTTTTAAAACAAACTTGATGAATTCTTGAAGTTGTGTATTTACAAATTTGTTATTCTATTCGACGTGATACTCAATTCTGAAAACTACCAAGAGCTTAAGTCCTTTGCATTCAGGTGAAAGTTGCAGATATTTGCACTTTCTCTTTTTCTGATATCACGAAATTTAGATTTTGAACAAAATGGCCGTTTTAGGCGATTTTAATGAAGGAATTCATCAATAAAAGAAGTCGATGACCACACAATCCAGCAAAATGGTAAGGCCTTCCTAATATTCTGGACATTTTTTTTGATGCTTCGTTTTGCATAGCTTCTTTCGTTGTATTCGACGTGAAATTCAAGTGAGTCTAAATCGGTTGAATTTGAGGTGAAACTTTTTAGTCCCATTCACATTATGCACAGGTATTCCAATTAATTACATTTAACAAACGGTAGAAATGTGAACTGAATCATGTAGAATAAATTGATGGCGAGTGGAATTGAACATGTAAACGGTGGATTTACTGGAAACGACGAGAACTTAAATTAGTTACACAAGTAAATAACTTAGGAATTTGAATGAACACTGGTTAAATTGTAAATCATAATATATAAATCCTCTTTGTAGAACCCACCATTTTCATTAGTTATGTTAACATGGTAGTTTGATTTTTGGTACATCGCAAAGTCTACAAAATCTAAAACTCCAGCACTCAACAACAGTGATTCAGCGATCAGCGGTCACAGTCCTCGTCGTCACCCTCCCGTCCCTGGACACTCCCACGGTTTTGACTGCACAAGTCACAGTCAAAGTTATACTAAACTTAAATAGCAAAGTCCTTAAGCCTGCCAAAACCTGAGTAACTTCCTAAGGTCGACCCTTGACCTCCCAAGAGACCAAGGGTCCCCTTCTCCCTTGAGTTCCTTCTCAAAGCTCCGCAGAATTTGTCATAAAATGGTTAATTATAATAAAATTTGTCATTAAATAGAATAATATATCTCTTCTCCTGAACATTACTAAAACCTAGTCGCTATCACTTGTTCTACTTTCCTAAGCTCCTAACTCTAATTTAAGTATCGTCAACATCATCATAAAAATCGTGATTCACACCGTCCGAATCACCTCCTCAAAGGTTCAGGTACATAACTATCAACAAATCCTCACAAAAACAAAACAAAAAGCACAGTTTAAAACTTTCTTCAAAAAACGGAGACAAGAAAAGACAAAAGGTTTCTATAAAAATGCGTTTTGTTTTTTGAGATTTAAAGTGAACTCATAATTTAGTTTAGTAATAATAATAATAATTGATCTCTCTTCTTTTGTTCTCTTTCTTCGTTTTCCACCACCGATTTCGAGCAGCGTCCGAGTCAAAAAACTTCAGTCAGTCGTACTTTTCCAAAACTTTTCCAGTCCGTTCCACCTCCATTCCAGTACATTCCGTAGTTTAAAAAATTGAGTAACATCGTGTTTTCGAGGAGGCTCCCAGTTCAAATGACTTCTTCGCCATGGCCGTGACGACGCAGAATGTGCTTCTTCATGGAGTGGATCTCCGCTTCCATTGAATTCACCTTGACTTGCAGTTCAACGCCGCCGCCAGGGCTCGTCTGCTAACAAAAATAGACGATCATTAGCACCACACAAAAATCATAGCATAAAAATCCCAAATATTTAAAAACCCAAAGGTCCAGGAGGCCTCGTCGTAAACAATGGATACGCTAACACCTTCGGCCATTAACATCAACCTCTCATTTTTAGCACTTGGATTAGCAGCTATCTCTTTCTCCACTCTTAGACATGAAGGTGCTTTCGTATTCCATCGCAAAAATTATACGCTCCAAGTACTTTAAAATAATAGAAAACAAGTTTCACGAAGCGTCTGCCAGAAGTTACAAGAAGCCAAATCGAACAGCCATAATTTCAAAATTATCATTCTTTGTTTTCGAAATTTACGGCAAATTTTGCTTCTTGAAATCCAAAATTTCATGTAAATTCACCTTCTCTCGATATCCTTGAAGCACCTTTTCCTGGTTTTGACAGATCTGCTGAAGACTGGAGACAGTTCGAGCCATTTTCTCAAGGTAAAGAGACACCATCTCCGCTCCTTCCCTCCCCATTTCGCCAAAGACAAGTTTCTTGATCGTATCAAGCTCATACTGGTTCACACCTAGAAAAATAGAAGAAAAAATAGTGAATTTAAAAACATTTTTAAGACACAGGAGCAGTCAGTTCCTTGACATCATAAAAACTTTTTCAGAGCTTCACTGCCACTTCCCTTCACCTATCACTTACATCTTACATAAGTACTCGTCCTTATAAATCTCCCTCCGTCTCTCTGTCATAAAAAGAACAACGCTCAGCAAAGCGTCTTGTCTGACAGGATGGAGATGTCATAAAGCTTAAAACAAAAACAGTGCCATCGTGCCAAAGTCAAAGAAGAGAGACCCAAGTCCATTAGTATCTATCTCCTCAAAATGCATACTTTGCTTCAACAGCGTCTTCTAGAAAAAAAACGCTTTTCCAGCGCTAAGAAGCGACGACTCCAGCAGCAGACTGTGTCCCTGCCAAAAATATCAGTGCATCTATCCAAATTTTGTACAGAATCATCACTTTTCGGCACCTCTGGGGCACCAGCGACCTGGCTCTGCTCTCTGCAGATTAAAAAGTTGGAAAACAAATTTTGTGCTGAGATCAGCGTTTGTACTTAACAAATTCATTCACCCCTTCCTGCTCCTTCCATTTTTTTTTCAGCGTCTGGCTCTTCTTCAGTGCTTTTCAAATGCTGCCCAGCGATACACTTGCCCCAATACTAAATCCATTCAGCAAGATTTCAAAAAAGAGCTGAGCTTTGCAAATTAGCCCTACTGAATTGACTTTTGACACATGACATCTCCCAGTCTCGGTCGGTGGCGCTGATTAGCTTGTACAAAAACAGATGCTTCCAAAACAATCCTTCCAGGTCATCGACTCCGCTTCTCAAGGACGTTCTTTTCAACCTGAAGATCCGCTTTCTAAAACATTTTTGTAAACTAGCTGCTAGGAATTCCAAGACAATTCCAACGAAAACTTTGCCAACCGCTCTGCACTTCTCATCTGTTCTGAACAGAGGGGGTCTTGTTGTGAGGCTAAAAATAAGCTTTTCTAAATCTTGGCTTAAGACTTTTACTGCCACGGTTCTCGACCAATTTCCCTCACTTCTTAGGCAGGCTCAGTAAAAATGTCACTTGGAAAGTGAGAGGCCTGTTAATGACTTCAGTTTCTGTCATGGAGAATCTTTGGAAGACAATTTACAATGCCGCAAATTACTATTCTCTGCAAATCTCTGACATCTCAATACAAAGAAAAAAATCCTCAACATTTTATTTTCCTTCGTATTCCCTCCTGAGAATTCCTAGATTTGAATTTCAAGTGCCTCGAATCCATTCTGAGTCACTTAAATTGGCAAAGATGGTTACACGAGGAGCCAAGACTGTTGGGAAGGACCTATAATTCACTCCCTTGAGAATCACAATTCCTCCCAGACCAATGCTCTCCAAGCCTTTCAATATCCTTCCAATTGCAATTTGGTCCTATTCTTTCCATTACTCCCAATTCATTTTCCCCAATCGAAAAAAAAAGGAATGAAAATGAATAGCTTCTAACCCTCAATTTACTCCCCAAAAGTCCACTCCTCATCATCAAATCCTACTCACAATTCACTTCAATTCAACCAAAAACTTCCTTCTGACAAGGGAGACTACCATACTGTCGGTCGACCCTTGGTACGTGATGCACCCCGACCCTTATTTTGAACCATTTTGACCCAATTTTGACAATAATTTGTCTGCAAGACTCATAAACTTA
>VYYI01000314.1:0-35459 GCA_021029175.1 Bilobella aurantiaca | reverse complement strand
GGCAGTTGCCAATTGTCAAATGAATAAAATCATCAATAATGTAATTTGTGGCCATAATCACGCATATACATACCATTTGAGAAACAAATTTCCATTAAAATTCTAGGGTAAGAAACAAAATTTAAAATTTGAAGAAGGATATCGACAAAAAATGAATTTAAATTATTTTTGGTGTCATAAATTTGAATAGTTGTTATTTTAATTGTTGCTGAATTATGGCACCGATCTACCAATACGAGGCCCCACTGTGCTTTGCAAAGAAAAAAGTATTTATGGATTTACAATTTGAAATTAAGTACTAATAGAAAATTATTAATAATTTAAAATAACATATTATTACACCTTTTTTAGGAAATCTTTGGAAAAGTTGACTTGACATGTAATAGAATAAAAATTATTCTCAGGAAATATACTTGCTTCTCATATTTTTGACGTAGAGCCGCAAGCGTCAACCGCATCCTGTCGACTTGTCAAACTAGCTTTATTCTTGCGTCTAGAAAGTCAAGAAACGTCAACATCTGTGATGCGGAAGATCCTCTTCAGTAATTGGATTAGGAAATATAGGAGAGGAAACCAGGAGAAATAAGGATGCGGAACGCTCTCTTGTCATGATCTGTCTCTTCCAACAAAAGGTTTCTCAAGGTGTCACGTTTCACACTTATCATCACATTCGGAGGATAAGCATCCCTGACACAGCACCCTGTCACTTCCCTCCAAACTTTTTGTGCACTCTCAACTGTTAAATTTACAAAAAAAAATAACGCCAAATGATTTCTAAAACCCAGCCAATGAGAGAACAATGCCATCAAATAATGTGTTATTCAGTCAAGCTTACATTTTGCGTACAAAGAAAGCAAATTTTATGCATTAAACAGCTATAAGACTTAAACAAACTCCAGTTATAATATCCGCAGCACTATAGATATATTTGATGATGGCGTGTCGTAGCTGTTGTGAGTATTATCTGTTATAATACTTAGATATCACTGGGAAGTGCATAATAGTTTTACTAGTAGTTGTAAAAAGGTTTTCATTAGGATTTGCTTGAGCATATCTCAGATGCACATATCTCAATAACTCCGTTTTTGAGATTTTCTAAGAACACTCAATTCCTACAGTATTTGAGATTCTATTAGGAAATAAAAGTCTATTTAATTCAAGTTTTTTATTTAATATAATTTTATTTTTATTGAATTTTAAATACTTTTGTAACATTTTGTAGTACAAATACCGGGATGGCTGATCGGTTTTATAATCGCATTTATAATCAAGCGTTCAAAAATTATTCATTAACATCGTATTACATTTTTGAATGATACTAAAAACGACAAATTGATACTTCAGAGTGAAGAAGTAATTACATTAAGTATGCTCAATGACTTCATTAAGCCCAAAATGTGACTACGTTTCCCAAATAAAAAAGAATTTCTGTTTTATTTTAGGTCATTTCTTTTAAAGGCTTAAATATGCTTAGGCTTAACAATATCAATTCTAAATCACCTTCATCAATCTTTTGCTATTCAAATATTTTTTTGGCA
Source organism: Bilobella aurantiaca (assembly GCA_021029175.1). Taxonomy (NCBI): domain Eukaryota; kingdom Metazoa; phylum Arthropoda; class Collembola; order Poduromorpha; family Neanuridae; genus Bilobella; species Bilobella aurantiaca. The sequence continues at coordinate 33,921 of VYYI01000314.1, read as the reverse complement.
GCTTCAACACTGTCTGAATGATTCATAACACCAAAATTTGAGATGTATCTTCTGTTTCCATAAAGAAATAATGGCAAAGAGTTGAGAAAATACAAAGCGGACTTCGAAAAGACCTCAGAATTACGCTCCACTTGGAAATCAAGATTTCATAATAATGTGACCCTTTACTTGTTCAAATTTCTACAAATCATGCATATAAATATTTATGAATCGCTTTCACCAACAGCAATGCCACTTTTTCTAGGAAAGCCGACTACATTCACAAATAAATAAATCCGTTACCCAAACTTAACAAGCATTTCCGTTACTAAGTTTTTGTTGCTTCGTTTCTATTGAAACATGATTAAATGAAGATAATTTAAAATACATAAATGCATGTAATTTTCATACATTTTAAAGTTGAATACATACTTACATCCTAAAAGAGAACAATAATTGATGCCCGAAACTGTTCCAATTTTACTGAAATTATTTAAGAATTTAACATTAACTTTATAATTTTGATTTCGTTAGGCAGGAATAATAATTTAAAAGTTTTAACTACAAAATACAGTATTTTTACTTAAATTAGTAAATTAAATTATTATCTTGCAAAACACTATCGTAATATTTCAAAACAGTTACACAGCTTCATTTCCTATAAAACGAAGGAGCTCTCTTTATTACGTGAGAGTCGATGAACATTTCAACCAGAAAGTAAAAATGTTCAGGCCATCAAGATCAGGAAAATCGATGAAGCAGGGAAAATATAAAGTTTGGACCTCATTGGAGAAAGCCGAAATGTGGATCTTTGAAATAAGAAAAATACTAGCGAACCCTTTTCGAAGATTCTATCAACCGTTGGAGCACTTGGGGGTCTTTGCGTTGCTTTGAGTACTTTTAAATGGCAAGTACGTGTCCTACGTGAGAGAGGGACAGTCGTAAGGGTCCTTTCTCTGATGAAGGATCGTAGTAGGTGAAGGGATCCCAAATTCAATTGAGTTCCTTTGGATGCTAAGAGGTATCACAAGGCGGTTGCTGATTCAGGAACAAAATTTACTTTCCTTTTGTTTCTAGACTGATCACTTCATCATCAAACACTTCGAGGCTTCCTAATACAAAGGAAGTGTAGGCCAAGTTAAAATGCCACTATCCTATTATAATTGTATTATCCTATTATCGTTGAATAATATTAATAATATCAATATTATGATATTATGGTATTTTTTGGTATGGTATGGTATTAATGTGTTGAAAATCAGTAGCTCTAGCAAGAACTATTTCCACCTACTGATAAAAGTAAGTTATAAAAGTGCTGATTTCCAATTATCGGCCTTTAATGAAATAAAAGGAAACGTTAATTTTGATTTCAATTCTTGCAAGCTCAGCTCGATTAATGGTGCTAGTGGGCAATTGAATTTGGGAAACGTGCAGTCACGGACTCGATAAAGAAACCGTTAAAAATATCTGTTCAAAGGAAATTTTTAATCGGAAGACGTGTCTTGTGTTAAATAAATTAAATAAATTAAATAAATATTATCCAATGTAAGCAAAAAGAAACCATCGTGTTTATTTATTAGCAAACACTAAAACAGTAGACGTACAATAATTACACAGGATAACAAGAGTTGCCATAGATGGAGTTTAGACCTTCCTACAATAAAATTAAATGTGGATTAATTTTATTTTATTTTATTAACTCTTTTGGTATAACTACGAATACATTTACCTATTAGTTGTATACAACAACTTTTTGAAGTTTGTATCTCTCCCACTATATTTAAATCCAATACTGACATATTGTGGTTCATGTTAACCTGGCTAGTTCCCTTGGATGGCTGCCTTTTTGGAATGGGCTGAATCCGTTTACTCGTTGACTCGTCATAGAGGTCAAACATTTGAATTCGGCAGGTCAACGTCGTCGGCACATAATTCCCACTTAGCGAAAATTCAAATAAGCTCATGGTTGTAGAAAGCTGCTCTTTATTGCCGGGCTTTAAGAAATTTTCAAGTTTCAAATCAACCCATTTTGCAACGGGCCCTGTTACCTAGTGGCAGAAGAAAACGCGTTGAAGGAAAAATCATAATGGTTTACATAATTTTGCTACTTCCCATAATTTGGGGTCATGACATATGTTGTTTCATTGTCTTTATTTTATGAAGCTATTATTAAGGTATTTTATTCCATTAAAAATGCATTTGGCATGCAATTTTCTTAATTCAAAAACCTTACCTGGTTGTCATTAATATACCAAGACACATTTGGCAAAGGATAAGTTTTCTCTAATGAGCAGTTTGCCCGTACGTTGTCTCCGGGATGGTATATTGCTTTGTTCAGTGTTATTAAAGGAGTTTCGTAACCAACCCCTGAAAATTGTAAGCAACATGAATGGTACAGCTAATTTTTTAAGGTACTTCCGTTTTTTATTAGTTATCTATTTTTCATCTAAAATAAATCTTTCAAAAAGAGCTGTTTGCATAGTACAGAGAAATAGTATAGTAAAGAAGCAAAAATTATCGATTAAAAAATGATTATAATACCTACCCACAATTGTTATGTTCTTTGACTTTTCTACAGTTTGAAATGTTGCCTCTGCAGAAACAGCACATTTGAACAATCCGCTATGTCGTAGTGACAGATTTCTTAGAAGTGCTTCGTTTTCATTTGAGAAATCTACCTATTGATTTAGAAACAAAAAATCCAATTTTATTGTCCAAAACAATACCTTTTCAACTAACATTACTTTTAATATTCAGTTCTAAGTCTATGCCTCAACGTCAAACCTTGCCTGCATCACATTGACATATTATTCGTGACATTTTGACATACCATACCGATATACAAGTTTAAAACTTCTGAATCAGCGAAGTATTTGTGTTCTATTGCTCATTTTTTTTGCAAACTCTATAATTCTGAAAATCAATCTGTTAATCAATTAATGAATCTCGTTCATACCAAATACACATTTTGAGAAATATTAGTAACAAAATTGTCTTGTATTGAATGGTATAATATGAACTCTTCAAACTCAAATAAATCAATACAAATTCTTCAAAAAGTTGAAAAAAAGTGTAACATAATTACTATGTTACTAATTGACAAATTTTGTCATTCTTACATCTACATCAACTCCACCACGTGACAACGGAAAAACCTGCTGGGCGGGTACTTCTTTTGGAACAAAGCGATAGAATTCTTCTGATCCTTTGTACCATTTTACAGCATACAAATTATCATTCTCCAGGTCAAAGTTGCATCGAAATATTACATCATCTCCTTGCCGAATATACGAAGGAACTAATATTTCAACATCTTTCAAACCTGAAACAAATCGCAAATGTAAAAATGTATATAAATATAATAATTCCGATTTCTCCAGAAGCGTTTCTAAAATTTTGGCACCTGAGATGGGAATCCCTAGGAGTATCACATACACACACGCAAAACAAAATGCACAATTTGCCATAGAATAGTGATTCTTGGTTGCACAAGAGAAACATTCAAAATTCACACAAATGTTCACTGGTGTAGCAATTGGATTTATAAATTTCCAATCCGAACCAAAAAGGATAGCAGAAAATAGTATTTCAAATATGAACAGTTGTGACTTTGCAAAATTTCTTACTATTGTTGGTTACAAATAGGTCAACTAACAACTGCAAATACCAAATGCCAACTGCTACGCTAGGGCTACGTTTCGCTTCTTGACTTTCACTTTGCTTTCTCCTGCGCTCTCGCATTTAAAGAGCCCATTGAGACTCTCTCGAGTGGGGAAGCTCTTAGTCTTGGTGTACATGCCTTTCCTCGGAGTGAAAGCACATAAAATTTTGACATTCCACTCTTCAAAAAAAAAATTCATGTGAGAAACGACTGTCTGGAGAAAGCATAATGTGACTTCTTTTTTGTAAATAGGGCCATCAGCCTGAAATGATGTTCACGGTAGGTTAGTTTGTATTGTGTAAAATAAAACATGCGAGTGAAGGAGTAAACTTTTATGTTCTCGTATATTTTTGCGTAAATCGTATTTTTGAACGCGTGATGTAAAAGTGACTTTAAAACAAATGTGCATCAATATATAAATAAAATGTTCCAGCAAATTGGTGTTATTCAATGACACCAATGATTGGTGAAAGCAATTCTTGTATATCTTTTTTTTTAATTTGGAACAAATTTTAAACATTTATTTCTGTTTGAATTACGCAAAAGCTGTTCTAGATTCTGACTTTATCGTTTCGTTTCCTATCCTAACTCTTTTGCTTTATTAGTTTTATTATTTTGTTGATCTTTATGGGCAAAAGGCAAATCGTGATGTCGCGGAACTTGCCGCTAACCAGACTAGGCTAGTTTTGGTCAAATACAATTTAAACGACTTTGAACTACTGTTTAATGATTTATATTAAGTATTGTATACTACTATTTCTAGGCACCTTTGGAAGTTGTCACAACTGCTTTTAGCTCAACTTTTACTCTAACTGTAAATTCTCTCATAAATGTGTAAAATTTCGCCATAAAGAAGTTGATCTGGGTGTGCTGAACCAACTAATCTAAATCTCAAACTAATTACACATAAATTTTAATCTAATTCTACACTGAATTAAACTCACCCGATATTATCAACCGGACTATAAAACTACCTTCAATTTTATTGTACCAAGAGCGAATCAAAATACGTTAGTAACTTTAATTATTACTACTACTACTCTACGATTTTGTGTACAACTTTACAAAACCTTGATCAACTTACATTGATCAAATTAATAAAATGTCATATATACCTCTTGAATTGAATTGAATTAAGTTTAAAACTCCAAAGCCAAACAAACCTGTCCTAGGACCAGATTTAATTCAATTATTTATGTGATAATAAAAACTTTAAAGTTTCACTATTACGAGAAAATTTGAAAAGTTAAACACTTGGCGAGTACTTTGGGGTAATTAATGCACCGTCATGTCTCCACAATGTGGACCGACTGCAAGCTGGCTACGCTTAGGGTTTGTGACAGCAAATTAGAATATTTCATTAAGCCTTATGTTGATGAATATACGTTACCAAGGACTTACTTGCATGGCAAATGAAGAGAATGAGGAAGCTCTGCTTGGAATTTGTTTTCAACTGACCTTCTTAACCATATTTTTTTAATTTTCAGTAATATTTTACTAATAGTACTAAGGGGGCGGATCAATATGTAGTTCAAATTAATATATCAACGAGGTGCAGAAACTCTTGGTTAAAACTCATCCTTCCAAATTTCAGGCGTAGCATTTTCTACACAATTTTAATTTCCTTACGGTTACTGGGTAGAAATTCTTCAGCGCCTCAATGTTCTAGAGACTTAGGTATAGAATGAAAGGCACAAAGTAGTCCATCTCGGCTTTAATTATTGTTGTGTAGGTAGCTACGCTGTGCTCATTAGTCGGGTTATACCGTTCCCTTTGGGCTATCAAAATGGTTTAATGCTTTAATAAGTGTCAACGTCAGAAGAAAGTACAAAGTGAAATTTCAGCGTGGCTCATTTACCCACTCACTTTCTCCTTGTAAGATCAAAGTTCCAACTTTCACTTCAAGAGGAAAATAAGGCTCAAGTTTAATGAGCCCTGTAAAACTAATTGGGGCAGAACACTGAAGCATAAAGAAAAAATAAGCTTTTTTTTCTTCTGGTTTTTCCGCTTCCACGTATAACTTAAAAACAATTGTGTGCTTCACAATCTTTTTACACGTGTGGCTAAGACGGACAAACGGACATTTTTTTTTAGTAATATGTGTTAAATTTTCACGTCATAACTTTATGGTCAGTAATTAATAATGCGCAATATGTTTAAGTGATAACATCAAAATCCAGGTTACAAAACAAGAATTGTATACTCTGAACTTATTCAAATCAAGCTGCACGTGGAACATTGTTATATTATTTATAGTATATACCTAGGCAACTAATACATTGATTTACATTAGATAAGAATTGTTGCAGCCTATACCTTGCTTTGACATTTTGTTGTATCATGTTTCGTTGTGATGTATTATGTTAGTTGAAAAATTAGATTGAACCAACTTTGATAGTTAGCTTTGATAATTTCTTGCTTATAAGTTTATATGAGGACGGACAAAGCTTTTTACTTTCCGGTATAAGAAAGCTTCAAACTTTTTGGCAACTTTGAAAAAACAAAAATCTTAAGTATGGATTCTAAGATGCGATTCCCTTGCTATTGTGAGTATTCTATCTATTTAAAGCTGGGCCTGTACTACAAAATATGTCCGTTTGTTTTAGAAAACTCAAAATTTGAGCTGAAAGCTCTAGCTGAAAAGAAATTGAAGATAACAAAAGCAATCTGCCGATGCTTACGAGTACTTACAACAACGTTTTTGCTACTTCTTCAGTGCCAGGCAGTTGAGGATCGCCTGAACCCTGCTAAATTGATATTTGAAATGAGCGGCATATTTTTCATTTTTCAAGGTTACTACTCTTTCGAACTATGGAATCGAAACTTTCAGGAAGCAAGTGTTATTGTAAATAAACTCTCCAAATTTTACACCGCAGCATGTAGGTCTTCCAGAATTATATTAATACTTTATTAACTATTCACTAATTTATTTGTAAACAATTTTAAATCAAGACTATGTGCAGGAATAAGACTTGTTCAACACATTTGTTAAATTTTTAGAAAATTTTGAAATAATTTCTGATTGGAGCTTTATCTTTGACCACTTTGTTGCCAACTAATGTTTCTATTTGAAATTTTTCAGACAATACGTTTGGCCAACAATTTGCAAAACAAGATCCACTTCTAACAATGTATCTGCATTCCATGAATACGCTAAACTATTTAGTTGCTTGCATTGGCATACCAACAATTGTAATACTGCTATTTACTACAAACATATTTCCACTTCATGTAATTGTTGCGTTCTTTGTCTTCTTCGTCAGATGTCATATTATTGCTGTGATAGTTGCAATTATCTCCATGATAAGCGTTATGGTCTTTACTGTATTTTGGGGTGGTTTTACAATTATGAATGCTATAATTCTTTGCTTTTGGGGAGTTCAGTGGCTAAAATCATTGCATGTTTTACAACAATCAATCGCAACACATCCGATAAAATTGCGCCGACTCTATAAACATGTACAAATCTTTAGTATTATTTTGAATGATTTTCTTAACGGTTGGATCCAGGTTGCATACTATTCAATGATACTCGTGTGTATTTCTTTGTCGTTTACGATTCTTAGAGGAAGGCTAAATACGTTTTTTCTTACGTTACTAATCATTGGAGATGTCGGAATTGGTATTATCAGCGTAATTGCTGTCCAGCTCGTTGTTAGTGTCAGTATAAATTCCGAGCGCTTTATCGCATTTACGGATGCATATAATGTTCAAGGTTCTAAATTCGGACGAATGCTAAAGAAATCTTACCGCCCCATTGCACTGAACGTCGGTGGAATGTTTAAAATTTCAAACAAAAATTTTCTACTTCACACGTATGGAACGATAATCTTCAAAACAACAATTGATCTACTTCTCACATTTAGATGAATTGTTAATTTAGATATATTTTAATACTGAGCAAATATTTACTACATATATGCGACTTTAACGACGTTTTACTTAAGTTTATAAGATTACAATAATTTTATCACTAGAAATTGTGTATAAAAATTGCTAACAGTATATTTATTAAGTGCAATACCATTGCGTGAAGAAATTGTGTCTCATGCTGATTTAAATTTAGGTGTAAATTGAAGTAAATCATGTAAATCAAGTGTTTTATGACAATCATTTTTTATTTGTGTGTAACTATAGACCCGGCTTTTTCTCAAGGATGTTTTCGAATTTGACCCATTTCTTATTATACTTCCAAACACTACCATTGCAGAGTATTAGATAGACTCAACTCATATAGTAGTGTGCTTTGTTTGTCGTGTCTAAAAAAATACTTCAACTTCTGAAAAAGCAAAAAGTTAAGTTGACACTACGTCGATACACGATTAGATTCCCATATTAAAATATTGGACAATAATTATAGTGGAAGTAGGTTTACTCACTGAATTTCTTAGATAAGTACAAAGAAAAACAAATCGCCGTCTTCTAGAGAATTTTATAAGCAACAATAACAGTTCAAACTCTGAAATATTTACACCAGCAAAATACGCCTAAATGTGACTTTTGCAATAAGTTGATTGTTAGTGCCAAACTAACATTTGAAGATGAGTCAGATACCTGTTTTTACAAGCCTTAAAACAATAATTACGTGCAATATTGCTTCTGAGTTTTACGGTTCTAATTCTCTGTTGTTCAATTCTCTAGTTCTGTCTGTCTGTTGTCCTAAAAATAACAATAAATATGTAATATAAATGTTTGATAACTACATCAAATTGATTTTACTTTTGAAGTAAGCAAGTATTTTGAATTTGCTATTATAGTTAATAATCAGAAATGCGTATAAAAATTGCATTAGTAATCAAGAAACCAAATTTTGTGTAAATACGACTAGGTAAGTTATACAGTGCTTTCAAATTAAAATGATACACCCCAAATCGTTGTCATGTTAAATTTTACGTAATTTCAACTTTATGAGGGGATACTACATTCTCCAATGCGCGAAGTTCAAACTTAACTTCGTTTCTCGTTTGGAAGGCATTCTTCCAAAATAGTTTTGTCGACACTTTTTGACGTTATTGAATTTCCCACAGTTGCCAAATAAACAACTTATTTACAAACTGAGTGTATCGTTTTAGTTTGAAAGCACTGTATGGTAGTTAATGGGGAAAACGAGCAATTTTGAAAAATTGTGTTGCCAAAAATAAAGTGTCTCAATATAACCCTTTCATTTGTGCCTAAGTGCTCCAAGGACCCTGCACTTTCTCATGGACGTTTTCACTTTGACCTAATTTCTAATTATATTTCCAAACCTTTTCGTGTCAAAGCCTTTATTTTGACTTTGGTAGACTCAGATCACAGTACCCTTTGTTTGACATTCTCCAGTGGGAAAACTTCCAATCTTGAAAAATCACAAAGTTAACTTACTATACAGATTCACAAAATTTCCATATTTGAACATTCGACGATAATAATAGTGGGATTACTCAAATTAAGTTATGTGCCCGTGTAAAAAAGGTGAGAAACAAGGCGAAATATTGGGAAATGTTGTCCTTGCTGCCTTTCATTTCTGCAAAACTTCAAGGAAAGTGTTTGTCGTCATCTGTTAGAGAATTTCATCAGAACTAATAGCGTTTTCAACGGTCGAAACATTAGACCTGTAATAGTGCAACAAGTGATTTGGGTTGTGACCTTACTATCTTACTAACCTCTCAATTTTTGAATATGGAAATTTCCATTTGTACACGCATTAAAACATTGATACGTGCATTTTTTATATTTCTGAGTTTTCCGATTCTACTTTTCTGTTTTCTACCTATTTATATCTTACGATACCTCAGTTCCTTACTCAAGCGCATTATCCGTCCAAGGTTTGGAAAATTATTATCGGCTCGTTCGTGCATATTTGCAACTGATAAAATTTGGACGCAACCTAGTTGCAACATTGCGTCGTTTATAATCCTCAACGGTGAAGTGAACGTTCAAAATCTACGAACAACTTTTACAAGTCAAATCCTACAAAGCAATAACTTTCCAGAATTTGTTCTATACCCATCCAAGTTTTTAGGTTTTGATGTTTGGATTCCGGAAAAGGAATTTTCTGTCGAGGAACACATTCGGGCTTACGATGGACCTATAACCTTTGATCACTGTAATGAACAAGTACTTTTCTCCATTATCAAAGAACTAACATCGAGAGCCTTCGCGCCTACCAAGAGCCCTTGGGAAATTTATATAATACCAAACTACATAATGGAAGAAAAGGACTTGGATGCTCTTGTACCGAAAACTGTTTTTATCTTAAGAATACATCACTGTGTGGCTGATGGATTCAGTGTACTTAAATTCTTGCAAACACTTGGAGAAGCGAAAAATCTCGATATTCCCACACCACGTTATCCTCAAAGAAACAAACTATCTTCCTGCCTACGTTCTCTTACGTTTCCGTTTCGTGTTTCATATGATTTGGCCATGAAATCAGTTCTATATAAAGATGAAGTTGGCGTCTGGAACTTACCTGAAGACCAATTATCTACCAACGTTGGACTAGGCGTTTCCAACCAAATACCGTTAACATATGTTAAGGAGATCCGAAAGTTTCATAAAGCATCAACAGCAGGGGTGATTGTGACAGCCATATCCGGAGCTCTGCGCAGGGTAATGCTTGAGTCAGGCAAAGGAGTTCCGAATTCCATCACGATACTAACAGTGCTTCCTGTTAAAGGACATCCGAATAAAATGAGGAACTACATGTAAGTAAATAAAACTGTATTTTGAAACCATTGATTATTATTAAATTGTTCTAATAATGCATGTAACAGACCATTGTTTCCAGCATAAACTGGAATTGTAAAAACTGTTGTAGTCCTGTGCACAATTAACTTTTATTGAGTAATCATTATTATTGAGTTAAAAAGACTCCAACGCTCATTAATCTAAAAAGGCCAAACAAGCCCTTCTTAGGATAGGACTATCTGAACTCAAATTTCTGGGATATAATAGAACATAAATACAAAATCCTCTACAAGGACCTATTACAGGAGGATATGGCCCTAAGATAGTCATACAAAACTTTTAATAACAACAATACCTATTAAATGTCTTTAATTGCTACATAAGCTTAGACTTTCTATATATCAATTCTAAAAAGTTATTTCAGAAGAATGTTTGATTTATTTGTATTATAAGGACTGCAGCGTTTCTAGCACTTCCAGTTGGAACGGAGGATCCAGTTGATCGCTTAGAAATGATTGAACAAAACTTTAAATCGCAACGCAACTCGACAACCCCAACTACAATATTCTTTTGGCTAAAAATCGTGGGAAGTCTATATGCGAGAATGATACCAGGATTAATACCGAAGCCTGGACTATCCTTGCTTATGTCTAGCTTTCCGTACTTATTTTAATTATCTAAATTTAATTAATGAATAAAATATAACTGCATTCTAATTTGAGTGCTAATGTATTCTAATTTCTAGTGGTCCCTCCTCAAGTGAAGCCCGATTTCTTGACCTTCCGGTTCTCAGCACATGCTATGTTGTTGGTCCATCTGGAATTGGTAAGAAATTTTAGTCAAATTCGAAATAAGATGCGCCAATGACCACTTTGTGCATTACTTGTTTGAAATTAAATTTCATTACACACATTTAATTTTATCCGGGATTGATATAGTTCAAAACGATAATGTTTTAATGCAGATTTAATGCTCATCCAAACCGGTTTTTGAGCTATATACCTAATAATTTTCATTAAATTTAATGTACGTGTGACAGAATTATTAGAAATGAATACAGATTAAATTTAAATTGCATTAAACAAATTTCCACCTTTTCGTTGTTAATGAGTTGAAAAAATCTTCTCTTTGTAGGTATGGGCATTTCATCTATCACCTCTAACGGATATCTACGACTTCTAATTTCAATAAATGAAAACATTATCTACAATTCCGCTGCAAATTCCAAACGAGTTGCGGATTATTTTCTTTTGGAATTGGATGCTCTATCATCATCAAGCGGAAAGGTGTAAAAGAATGACTTTGGAAAATAAAAGACTGCGAAATTTTTGTATGAAGAATTTGTTAGTTTTGCATTTGTAGCATAGACTTGGATTTGAAAACATACTAGTTTGAGGGCCAGATGGGTCATCCTTCTATTTAAGGCAAAATATATTTGACCTTGACTTTTAACCCCGTAGGGTTTGATCCACCAAACCCATCTCCGAATTTAGCGTTCGTATTGTCTCAAAGGTCATGATTTCAAACCTTGATCTAGCTGTGACAAGTGGTTTGTCCTTTAGCGTGCCGCAGACAGACGGACAGACTCAAAGACGCGATGAATACATAAGCCCTGGCTCAAGTTAAAAACTAGATGTGTATTAACAATAAATGTTGTTAATACACAACGTTTTTAAAACGTTTTATTTTATTTATTGAAATTTCTCTTGTAAATGATACAATGTTAATGTATCAAGCAGTAAAATTATTTCATCGCCAAGTCATCAAATAGCTTGGTTGGAGTTTAGAATGAGTTGGCAAAGGTGTTTAATCTATCAAATCTTGTAGAGCGTAAGTCTTAGTACTTATCTTCTACTTGGCAGCTGTCCATTTAATTGGGTCGTTTGGGTAACTCTTTTGCACTTCTTTGCAGCTTGGTGAACAATCATATGACAGCGGCCGAGTCATTTTGTCAGTTCCAGTTGTGATGCTTTTATGTGCTTTGCGAAGACGTTCAAAGTGATATGATAGTCCAGTCCAAAACGTTTAACCAAATTTGGCTAATTTACAAAAAAGTAAAACCGCAAATGGCTAATTACGTTTAGGTACAAGAACTTCTTAAAAAAACTGGTGCTTAAGCACCAGTAAACTTAGTTTGGAGCGTACTTGTATAGAAAGTTTATGATAAAGTATTGTCCGTGGTCTATACTTATGGTGTCCTAAGTACACGGCGAGATTTGCGCTTCTTCTCAACTATTGAACTATTTTATGAACGCGGACTTGCCATTATGTCAGTTCGAGTTGTGATGCGCTTACGCGCTTTGCAGAAAGGTAAATTTTGGTGGGTGATGACTATTGCGATTTTAAGTGGAGCGTGTTAACGCTCCATTATTTTAAAATCAAAAATAGTTACTTCACCTAGTTGTTTTTAAATTTCAAACCGATACTTCACCCATTTTTTTAATAAAATAGTTACTTCACCCAGTTATTGTTTTAAATTAAAAACATAGTTACTTTACCCACTGTCGGCACTTTTAAAATTTCTGGAACAGACAGACATCTGGAGATTTTATTACTCTGTTTTTGAACAGAGTGATAGACAAAAGGAATATATTTTTAATTTGTCTGATTTCATTTTGTATAACCATGTCGACTGTTAATCAAACAACCTTTAGAGTCCCAGTTTTTAAAACAATGTATTACTCGCAGAATTATTCAGACGGTAACTAAATCCAAAACCTAATACAGCATTACGTATTTTTAATAAATTTTACCCGTGCAATTATTATTTCTCAAAGGAGTGTAAAGGGATACTGAACAATACTATTAAATTTAAATCTTTATTTATACAAGGTGTAAGAGTAAACGGTATACATGTAATTTTTTTTAATTTTGAGATGGAATAAAAATTCCTCATCTTCGATTGATTTGTATTAATTAATTTATATTTAACTGTTAATAATAGACGTATGTTTTTGGAAAAGTTTTTAGAAAGACTTCTCCATTTTCTTTTTAATCCAACCGGCGCACTCTTCGACGCTAATTTTACCATCTTTATTTGTGTCGGCCTCAGTGACGAAATTGACAAAGGAAACTCCTTTCAGGTTTGGGTTATGAACTGTCAGCGGCGGTAACAGCAACTTAAATTCCTCGAGTGAGATATACCCGTCTCCGTCCATGTCAAACATTTTTGCCTGCATCTGCGCCAACAGTGAAGAATCATGAAACGCCCTCATGCACTCCAAGTACTCGTCCAATGTCAATACTCCATTGTTCTTTTGATCAAAGTAGTTAATAATGAGTTGCATCTCTTCTGGCGAACGATGAAATTCCATGAGCTTTGCCATTGTAGGTATGTCACACGTCTTGATACTTCCTCCAAATGGGCCAGCGTTGTAGGATTCAAGATTTTTAAAGCTTCGCGTGAGGAATTCAAGCTCTTCAGCCGTGTACTCTTTTGAAAAATCGTGAACCATTTTTCTTTTAAATTTCTACTTTCAAAATGACGTAATAATTTGAAAGACAATAAATGCCTAAGATGAAATTTTTAATATATAATATGACAGGAAATTAAAGTTTACTCGCCCTTTTATTTAACTTCATTTATACCAGGCCTTTCGACGTCCATTACGTCAAATGGACCAGCTCATTATCCCCAATTGACGCAATCTTCATCACGTATTTTGATTGACCTTTGAATTTAACACTTTAAACTGTTCTAGTTTGAGTTTAATGATTTGGAGAACTGGATTGAGATCCCATTAAAGAAAGAAACTTGTTTTCCAGTAAGACGTAAACCGAGAAACAAGAATAAACGCCTAATGGTGAAGGCAACTTGTAAAATTTCTTAAGAACTAGACCTATTAAAATATTTAGTGCCGAGAATTTTAAAAGTAAGCCATAGCATTTTGTCTGATTTCATTGAATTGAAATAAATATTTCAATTCAATTTCAATGAAGATTGCAATTACAATCTTTAATATATATCTTTAGCATATATACTTATTATGTTATGTAATTTACCATTTTTCTATTGCTTGCGTTTTTATTATTTAACTTGTTTAACTGATGATTAATTTCATGGAATAATTTTAAATAGAAAGCATCATTTTACAGAAAATGCAGCCTGCCATAGACAATTTTACAAAAGAAGTTAAATGATTTATGTAATTGTCGATAACAATAAAATGTATGGCATAATGAAATACAAAAAACCTTAAATAAATATTGAGTCGCTTTTTAAATGGTCAAATTTTACTGTATATTTAACTTGTTGATTGATGACATTTTATCGACCAACCTGATTTTGATAACTGATGGTATTTTGGGCAACAAATGACCGATTTTTAATAATTCAAAAAATTGTTGTTTGCCTAATTAGTTTTACGAGATAAATAAACCGCATAAAGTTTAATTCCAAAAGTCGATTACGTTTAAAATTTATGATTTGCATTTGACTTTTTGAACTTCGACTTGGTTGAAATTTTTTTCAGATCATTCAATTTTTCGGAAATCAATGAAAACTTTTTGATAAATTCTGTTACATTTTCCTTAACTTGATTTGTTTGTGTTATATTGTGTTAAAATTTTTAATATGATTTGTTCTTAAAATTTTTATATTAATCAATCAATTCAAAATTAAATTTTTGCGTAAATACAGATTCTTATCTATCCCTGCTTATTTTGGTAATTTGAATTTTGTAGCAGTAATATTGGAGTTTTGAAAGGTAAATTCTAAAATCTTCAAAGCATGAGAGGATGTAAAAACTTTATGGATGTTTTGCATTTATTGAGAAAATTGTAACAAAAATCAACATTCTAATTAAATTTATATAACTATTATATAGACTGTCGTATATCATCGTATATGTCAATAAATCTGTCGCATGGTATATATATATATATATATATGCATGAACTCGACTCTTTGTGCATTTAAGCGTAGTATTTTAGAATAGAATAGTATTCAGCATAGTTGAGCGCAAAAGTGATTGGTTCTGCTTGATGTCGATACTTGCCGATCTTTAAGCTTAACATACGCATCTGGTGCAGCGTGCAGCAAAACAATTGTGCATTTAAAAATTCTCAAAGCTGTGCTTTAGTTAATATGCAGAATTTGTCAAATGTCAAATTTACACTTCTGTCAAAACACAATTCATAGAAATTTATATATAAAGGAAAAAAAAACGTTGCAAACCCACGTAACTTAAGTAGCGTATTTTACTGATATCAAAATAAATAAAAATATAAAAACCCAAAAGGTTTTTTGGTTTGATGGTCTTTCAGGTCATTTCAATAATTTGAGATAGTCTAGAGTCGCTTAGATCCTTGAAAACATCATAACTTTTTGTAACATGCTAAACTAGAAGAAATCCGTAAAACCGATTTTTCGGTTTTTGGAATCGAGGGTCATTTGCAGTAATTTCAATAAGGGGAAAAGGTCTGGAGTCGCTTAGATCCTTGAAAACATACTAACTTTTCGTATTATGCTAAACCAGAAAAAATACCATTTTTTGGTTTGGGATCATTTTGGGGGTCAGTGACATAAGGGTCTAGGGTCACTTTCGTCATTGAAATTATCATAACTTTTCGCTTCCTGCAAAACTAGAAAAAAATCCGACAATCCCGAATTTTCGGATTTGGGGGTCATTTAAGGGGTCGTCAAAATTGATGGTGAAGGGTATGACCCCTATGGCCCATCTTCAAACTTGGCCATACTCTTGAACCCTACTACCTATACCTGAAAACACATTTCAAAAAAGATTTCACCCGTTCAAGTGTTATCGCGCAACCAGACGGACAGACGAACAGACGGTCAGACGGACAGAACATTCCCATAGCTAAAACGCTACTTAATAATACCGACAAACCCCAGTCTCAATTGCATCACTAATTAATTGAACAATGGAATATTTGGAAAAATCTGTTTCTAAAATATTTTGAATTTTTTTAACTACGCTCGCCAAAAGCTACTTGCGGTTTTTCAAGATACAAATTAATTAGCTATCTGTTCCTTGAAACAATCATTTGGTTTGGTAATTGGGAAACTTGGAGGCAGAATTGTAAATCTGTAGTAAAACTAATTTTGTTATAAATTAATTCTAGAAAGCTTAACAACCTACATGTGGGGAATTAGATACTTAGTAAAAGATTTGCATTAAACATGATAAAGAAAAATTCAAACAAATCAACTTCCTAATTAATTTTATATTGCATCCTGCATCAATAAAATCCTGTCATAGTGTTTGAACACGCCTCTTTTCCGCATCTAAGCAACTTTAGTGCACCAGCATTTCACATATTTGAGTGTAAACGTGACGTGGTTCCGCTTGATGCTGTTCAATGCTTCTTCGTTTCACTCATTTTCTGCTTTAGTAACATATAACTTAATTTAGGTGAAGTGGATTATTCAACTCGCAAATTTGATTCAATCTACAAATAATTAATCCATTAAGGGCTCTTAACTAATTAGCACCTTGTAAATTTACTTTCTTTAGTCAAGGGGAATTATCCTAAGAGGCGTGTTTCCTGACCATGACAGAAATTATAAATGCCATAAAATGCCACTACTAAAGCTTTCCTTGTGTTCAGTTTGCATCAAAATGAATTTTCTTCTGTTAATTATTGTCACAAATATTTTTGAAGGTACTCCAAGTATAATCACACCATTAGTCCGAACCATGTTCAGCCCGAAAATTGTTCGACTCAGAAATTTTGAGCTTGCTTTTAATAAGGTTACAGGTCAGGACGCAATTTCGGCATTTGTAGCTCTGGTTGGCGAACGCGTGACCCCTGACCCACCAGCCGCCTATCCAGTGGCTGTCCCTGTGAGACTAAGATTAATCTCAATGGAAGATGTGCAACACTTTATACACTTCTCTGCAGCTTCTTACTGTGAACCTAAGTTGCTGATGCGCTTCAACTGTGATGAATGTAAATTGACCGGTCGCCACACAAAGTTAATTCAAGTTATGAGAAATGCAAGTCTGGATACGCAAAGTTTCATTGCTATAAACCATATTCGAAGAGACATTATAGTAACATTTCGAGGGACCTACAACCCGTCAAACGTACATTCGGACTTTTGGTTTCAAAGAATTATGTCCCCCTTAGGAGATGGCGCGAAGCTACACGAGGGATTCTACAGGGCGACAATGTCGCTTTATCGACAAGTATCACACTTGCTACAACAGAACTTGAAGCGCTATCAAAACTATCGTGTTGTGATTACCGGCCACAGTTTGGGTAACAAACAAATAATTAATTTGCCTTTCACTATGAAAATATTTGGACTGAACTATTTATTTGATACAGTCCCTCTGTATATAGTGAAGATGCAAGTAACAATTGTAAATTTAGTCAAAATATACAAATACACAGTTTAATTATAAATAGTTTAAAATATGGCGTATAATAATTTGCTAATTGACATTATAGGTGGTTCGATGGCCACCATGACGTATTATTTCTTGAGCCACTACATCCCTAAAATAAATTATGCATTGATTACATATGGTGAGCCACGGGGAGGGGATCAGCGATATGCCGATATAATAAATTCCAAGTCAGTTCCGTGCGCCAGGGTTGTGAATGGACTCGATTTAGCTCCACATATTATAGCATGGAGTAAGGGCTATTTTCACCACGGAAATGAATATTGGATCAACAACGGAAAAATCCGAGTATGTTCTAATGAGGTTTACGAAGATACAACTTGCTCAGCTTCCTTACCACGCCAAAAGTTAATTGCTGCTGACCATTTTGAATACCTCGGAGCAAGTACTACACTGTTTAGTTGTGTTGACGAGAGTCCAATCCGTGGACTTGTTGGTATATTGACTGGCTAGACAGAGAGCTAGATTAATTTTTATTGTTAGTTTAGTTAATATATAATTATATAGTATATTAAAAATCAAACTCAAGTCAAGAAAAAATTAAAGCATTAGAATTGTCGCAACTTGACGATATTTACAAAAATCAGTTTACTAGTCTACTCCCCAATACATTTTGTAAATTTCATACGTATTATTAGCTTAATTTGTGTTTTTTTATATCTTTTTTCTAAAAATTTGATAAATGATATTTTAAAGTGACTTTAAATAAGTTAACATTATTTAGTTAATTAAATATTAGTTTAGTTACTGTATACCTTCGGATGTTAGGCACATCTAAAGCGGTGGTTGGTGCTCGGGTCGTTTGTCTAGTATTTTTTAACTAGAGACAATTTGGACTAAGGGCTAGTTGCATCGCCATAAACTTGAATATCAACGTCGCAAATTCTACAAACTTCAATTTTTTTTACTTTTCTTACTTTAAAATTTTTGAAATGGCTGAAGAACTTTGTTCTAATTATTCAATTAATTCCCTAATTGTAATTTCAATTAGTTAATTAGGATAAGCAATTAATTATAATTAACATTTGGTGGTTGAGTTTTACATGGGGTTTTAAATAGTGGGTTTTAACTATGACCTCCAATTGGCTCAAAAACAATTTCTAGTTAGTTAATTATGATCAAATTAGCAATAAATAACATTTTGAAGTTGAGTTTTACATATAAATGGGGTTTTCTACGTACGCTGAAGCTAACTATGACCTCCAATAATTAACTTTTGGAAGTTGAGTTATTGCATGTGACTGGGGGGTTCGTCCGCAACCTGAGGCTAACTATGACCTCCAATTGGCTAGAAAAACCATATTTATTAGTTAATTATGATTAACAATTCACAATAATTAAGTTTTGGAAGTTGAGTTTTACATGCAATCGTAGGTTCAGAAGCTAACTATGAACCCCAAATCGTTCAATAAATACTAATGAGTTAATTTTGATTAACAACCTACCATGAAAATGGGTTAACGGAAGTATACTCTCTTCTTAGGACGGATCTGTTAGTAAGTACAAATAATAATGAAAACAAACATGCACAAAACTTACTGACTCGAGATACTATAACCTACAGTCGGTCGACCCTGTGTACGTGATGCATACAGATAAAGAATTTGGGCTTTTGAAGACACATTTATAACACTCAAAATTTATGAATTTCGTATACATTCAAAAATTATATAACTATTGGAATATTAAAAACCTCCGCGTAAATTTGCATAAGGATTCTTGATCTTGGCACAAACATTTTGAAAAAAAATATCTTGAAGCCTCAATCTGGTGTGCTTGAAATTCTTGATCATTTAAGACATCTATCCTAACCGAAATTTGACGCTGATTACGAATCTTCAATCCGTTTAAACGGCTCATTTCTGGTTGAAATGTTTTCATGAAAATTGTAACTAAAAGTGTTTTTTAAAGTTTTTTTTTATTGATTTTAATAAATTGAAAGACTAGATTAATTTTACTCCAAAACGGTACTTTGTTACGTGTGATTGCAACGGTTTACTCTAATTCGTTATTCTGATGTAAAAAAACGAGTGTTAGAGCACATAATTCTAAGTTTTCCCGCCATGCAAATCAACCATTTTATCTCAATGCTTTTAGCTTATTTCATGGGGTCTGTTTTGTTTGGTCTCATCGGTAGCTTCACAACTGTTCAAATCTGTGCTAGTGCATCAGATTTGAACTAAACGGAAATGCATATCACTTACCGCAAATTGTTTAACGTAAACGTGTATAACAACAGTAAAACATTCCACCCGACATCTATGCATTTTCAATAACTTAATTACAGAAAATTCAATTCATTTAGCAATTGTGACGTGGGAGCCTTATAGCCGCCATAAAATCACTGAAAGTAAGCACGAATTCATATTACCCCGAGTTTAGCCTATAGGTTTTTTCTCTTTTATATCGCGCTTTAGCAAAATGAGCATATGTTTAGCAATTCTTGTTATCTCTATCTACGGTATTTCTTCGCAGAACGCTTTGGTAAGTACTTTACAAAATAAATTCAAGATTTCGGTCACCAAGGTTTACTATTAATTTACATTATAGACATGGACGGAAGTAAATGAAGGGGAGAGAGAAACAATTAAAGGTTTCATTGCAAACTCTGAAATAGCGGGACTCCGTCGAAATCCAATTCTTAGTACTGTGTGCGAGTGTACTGTAGAAAAGAACAATCGCCTCATCATTTTCCGTTATACTATTGAAGACATGGTGAAAGTGCAAGTAAAGAAAAAAGAAAAGCAAGGTGTAATCCAGGTTGTAGATGAATTAGAAGCGTATTTCTTTTGTGCAGCAACTTTTGATGGAACTACTCCCAAAATTTTAAGGAGAATGGGGCGATTAAGATGGTTCTCAAATGATGCTGAAGCCGATGCAGCACACAAAATGGCAATCCAGGAAGCCGAATTATATTGGGCTTGGAATCCATTTGCATTTTTAGAATACTGGGAAATTGCAACAATAGAGGAGCAGTGCTCTTGGAATCTTGAAGTCATGTTTCCCGGACACAATCTGAAAAGGTTTTGGAAAATTGATGACAAGAGAAAAAGGGTGGGGATTTATTGTTCAGTTGGCGGTGGACGAGATGCAAATACTGTTGAAAACTGTTTCTTTGTCATTGCTTCTTTGCCCCGGAAAGCATTGCAAGCGGTTCAAGAATTTTGTAGTACTAAAACAATAGACGTCAAGGAGAAAAAAAGTGGAGGTTCCTGGAAAGCAAACACCAAAAAAGCTGCTCCAAAAAAGGAATTGCCAACTTTTCTGGAAGTAAGTATGAATACTATTTATTCACTACTTGTGTATCGAAATTTGATTTTTTTTTACTTGTTCAAGTGATGTCAATGAATGGAACCTAAACAATTGGTACATTAAAACCAAATGTTCTTTTACCATGGAAAAGTAATGTTTAAAATTAGTAAATTGCAAATAGGATTTCCTTATTTTTAAGGTTAAAGAAATTAGTAAGATTCAAACGGTGTTTTAATATTTGAACTTGTAAACAAAAACAAGTAGAATATTCTAAAAAGTTTTTTAATTAATTGGATTCATGAGAAAGCTTTTTAAGTGAAATCAAGTTCATGTACATCGTCCGCTTCCAAGATGTTTTTGTAATTATTCAATTATCTTGCAACTAAATTTTGAAAATTAAAAGGCAATTCGATCTTAAGAAGAGTTCTTAAAATAAATCAGATACTGTGAATAACTTAATGACCTCGTGGCAATTTAGCTGCTTATTTCTTGACTAAATGTGCGGTAATAAGTAAAACGAAATCGAACATGATGTATTATTTCAACGGATATAATATTACTTTCAAATAATACTACAATTCCTAGGTTCACATGGTTGGAAAAGAACACAATTTTGAATCCGAAGTGGAAAACGAACTTGCTCATGCTCTAATCCAAGCGCAATCAAACATTTCTAGTCGATGGATGTCGCCAAAGGATTTTGAGAAAGAGTTTGGACAACGATTTGTCAAAGGGTCTGAAGACATGAAAGGCATAGCCGTTTTTTCGACACTGTACAATGGGCACGGAGAAATGAATTTAATCGAAATGAATTGTATCAATCCTGATGAAAAGTAAGTATTTTCCTTATATCACTATCCTAAAACAAAATCAACACAATACAACGTAGCAAAGACATGGCCAGACAATTTGTATATTGTGGTTTGGTATGAAGCTTCAGCACAGGATACAGAAGCGGTTGCTGAAAAGCAAGTATATTCTTTTGAAAAAATTGAAGATGCCAAACGTTTAGTTTCCAATTATTACGCTCCAGCAATTTGCCATACCATGGGAAATACTAAATTGCGCTATGACTACGCGCAAGATTTGGAAATTAAAGTTATACATGAAGCACCATTTACTACCGACAAAATCTACTTACAGTTCGTTAGAAAAGACTACAAATCGAAGGAAGATTCAAACGCCTTTCACTTCACAGCAGTCTTCCGCATCAAAACCAATTTCTTTGTAGTGGTTTTTAAACGAAAAGGCAAGGAGATGCCTGAGCTAAAGTACATAGGGACACCCGTGACAGAAAAACAATTGCAAGACGAACTGAAAATGCCATGGGTCAAACAAGCATACAGAAATTTTGGCTTTAGTAATGGAGTGGTAATGACTTTCCGAATACTACTAATAACAACATACTTAATGTCGAGCAAATTCATTATTGTTCACAATACATCATGCACAATGCACAAACACCGAGAAAAATTATGGAATTGCGTATGCAAAAGGAGAGATCAAAAGTTAGATTTTTTTGAGTTGTTGAAATTAGCAACTTTGATTTGATTCTATCTTTTTACATGAGACCTCACATAAGTAAAATTTCATTTTCTCACATTCAAAAAATTCGAACTTGCGCATGCGTATCGCTTAGCCGCTTCCATTTGGTAAAAGTCTTTTAATATATTGTATCAAACGATATTCAGGATTGCGTGTTCCGAGGTGAAATAGAAAAAGTAGAGTAACCAAATACTTAAAAAAATCGTTGCAGAAAATGGAGATTAATAAATTATCCCCTGGTAAATATTAAACGTTTATACGAAATATTTTAAACATCGTTTTTATTTAAGTAGGGTTTATTGTTCTAATAAATTAAATTTAGTTTTAATCCGAAAATTAAACGAGAGCAAATTACTCTCCAGTTATAACAGATAACTAAATGTTTGTTCTTGTCATGTAAATCGTTTTGGCATTTGAATGGCTTAATTAATCTTGATACTTTATTTATTTTATAGAATTTGTTATATTTACTCAAAAAATGGTAAAAAAAAAGTATTTTGTCCATGAGAAGGTTTTAAATGCGAAGGCACACCAGTCGCTACGAAAATTAAGCAAAATTGTATGATTTGAAGTGGAACGTCGTAAGCTGTCCAGTTTATTTGAGTTCCGTTTTACTTATTTATCAATTTTTGTTAGAATTTGTTTATAATAACTAACTTTATTAGTACAATTATTTTCCCTAATACCGAATATTTATTCCTTTATTTTAGGCAAAACGTGAAAATGTACCCTTTGCATTCATCTACAGAAAACTTTTTGCTGACATTAAGCAAAAGTCAACGTATGCTGCAGACGCCTGGACAAATGTGAATAAAGACAATATTGACGCTTGGCTCTGTCGAAAGCAGAGTGGCTACATTCCGGAACCGCTATGCTCTTGGAGAGAAACTCCCACCAGGTGCTGGTACGCCGTTCTTTGCAAAGTAAACTCAAGTTTCATATATGCTATTAGTGTTATAAAAAATAACGTCTACACGGAGACTTTATCCGTAACCGACACACCTTTCAAAGCAAGTAGTATGAAGGAAGCGGCTGAACAGTTGCAAATCTATATTAGAAAACTCCATGATTTCGCGCAAATCCCCTCAAGCCTCATTGTTCCAATTATACAAGATGGTGAAACAGAGAACGAAAGGGCATTAGCAAATAGAGCTGCTAAATTTAGATGTGTTTAAGGACATAGAAGACCGGAAATTCAGTGTCACATCGACATATAATTTAGCAATCCAAGTAAAGGGTTATATGAATATCACAATCACAATATAACGGGTTAAGTTGTGTTGCATACCGTTGCCTATTTGAATTTATTCTATTCTCATTCAGATAGCCAGTAAGATTTTTTTCAAATGCCCAATTTTGTTGTGTTATAAATATATAGGAAAGAATTATGCCGGCAAAAGAGCTAGGTCAATAAGTCAAAAAAAATTTCATAAGCAACTCTAGTTTATAAAAATTACAAAACAATCATTTTTAAACAAGCTAATAATGATTCCTTAAGAAAGAATTATGCCGGCAAAAGAGCTAGGTCAATAAGTCAAAAAAAATTTCATAAGCAACTCTAGTTTATAAAAATTACAAAACAATCATTTTTAAACAAGCTAATAATGATTCCCTAATTTTTACCTCAAGTGGCTCATTTTTCACCTTGATAACCATTAAATAAGTCATTAGAAAACATTTCTTTCTGTCGAGTAAAGTTTCACGTATTGGAAGTTTCATGCATAACCTGCAATATTATTAGCTATATTTCGTTACGTGATGTAAAAGATTTTACATTTTATGTTATTTATGTATGACTATTTGTTTTGCAAAGCACCAAACCTTGTACAGCCCTTTCACATTTTGTAAATTGCTATTGCAGTTTTGAGTTTTGTAAATAAAATCATGAACTAATCGAGAGTCACCTTACTCGTTGTACAGGTTACACTAACTTGTACAAGCACAAATTGTTATTGCACAATTGTTGCCTCAGGACACGATTCAGACGATAACTACTAAAGTCGTCTATGGAAAATTTAAATCGGTTGATCACAATTGAATCATGTCGTTTCGTTGCGGTCCCATTGCAGTAACTCTATCAAATACCAAAGGCCTCCTTACTATCACCGCACCATTTAGGGGTCAAGATAACAAGACTGGAAATCATCTCATCGACTCCAGTATGCCCTATCGAAGAGAGTTGGGATTCTTCTGGGAGGAACTCCTTGGTTGGTCCAACGTTTCTATTCCATCAATCTGCAAATTCAGATTGTCCAGCTAATGTACAGTTTAGACAAAGCATCTCCAAAATCAGAGCTGCACGGGAGCCTCCACAGAACCCAGGGTGCCCGGGTCCGACAAAATACCGGGGTCAGCGGGGAGGGGCCAATTATGGTTTAGCAAATTTTACATATGTTTGGGACAAGGGTAACAATATAACTGAAAGTGCGAGCGAAATGAGTTGACGCCGGAGGCGCTCAACTATTTTTGTTCATGAACGCTAAAATTCGCGCATGCGGCATTAATAGTTTGACAAGCAACTGATAGCGCCCAAGGCGCTTGGTTTTTTGGATTTTCAGTCCCAAACTACTAGTCTGACACATGTATTTCTTTAATATTACCCTAGATATTAATAAACAAATTTTGGGGTTAACCGTTTCAACTATCTATTGTCCACAATCATCTAGCTCCGAAGGCGCTTCGGTTTTTTGTACTCAAAGTCCTAAACTAGTAGTCTGATCCATTTAATTCTTTAATATTACTCTAGGTATTAACACAACAAATAGTGGGTAAATGAACCACCAGCCTCTAGCGCCGCAGGCACACCTATTTTTCGGATTTTGAGATACTCGTCTAAGAATTAGGGGAAATTAATATTAACCTTAGCCCAAAATTAACCTTCAAATTTCGGCAATTTTTTCTAAATTTGGGGCAAATTGCGCTTTGTTTCTGATCCTAGCATTATACATCTATAGTAATCAAAATAGCGCCGGAGGCGCTACGACTTTTCGGTGCTCGATTTCAGGAAATGTCAATTTAACCCCATTTGGAGCCAAATTTGATTGAAATAAGCGCCGGAAGCCGGTAGAAAATACTTGATAAACAACAATTGGTGCCGTAGGCGCCTCGATTTTTGGATTTCTGGCGCAAGAAGTGCCGTCTGACCCTGTCCGAAGCTAAAATTACCCTGGCTGAAACTCTGACTAAGGTCGTGTACGACCCCAAATTCTGACCATGGTCATTTTGACCCCAAGTTCTAACCGGGTTCCCGTGCATCTCGGACCGAGATGGGTTCTATCATCTGTTCGAGACATTAATGATTAGAAATTCAGTACTTTTCCACTGGCTTCTTGGGATCGAATCTTGTGATCGGCCATATAAAAAAAGTACAATAGGACTAGAAGCGTCGACGCTCCAGTAATGTATGTAAACATCAAAACACGCCAAATTTTTTTTTATGTGATGCCACAAATATCCACTAAGAAAAACGGCCAATTTATCTCCTTGATTGGACCAACTACCCAACAAAAATCACAGGTCACACCCAGCCCAATTATTCGCCTTAATAAGCATATTTCAAATATTTTTGTGAAATAAATTTGTTGAATGTATGACATTGTTTACCTTCTTGTTATTTGCAATTTTGTGATGGCCATAATTTTCCCGATCCCTTGCTTGTGTAACAATTGGACAAAAAGCCTTTCACATAATAGCTTCCCTTATAGTTGGGCATTTGAAATGCAAAAAGAACTATTCTTTTAAAAGAAAGACTAGAGGACCAAAGGAGTGATCCCCTGCAGCGCCACGTTGCTTTTCAAAAATTTAATATACTAAAGGCTAAACCAGCGCGATCTAGAACAGTAGGAAAATAGTATTTAAATTGAAGTCCTCCTGTGGTCATAGCACAGGGTTTTAGGAGTTCCCAGATAAAAATCGATTAAGTTATAAGTTTATTATCGATAATTACCGATTATCAATGATGCACTACAGTCACCAATAATGAAGCCCCTATTCGTAAAACGGGGCAATAGGGGACAGTGGGAGAATTGGGGACACAAAAATTTTTAAGACAAAGTATAAGATTCTTGTTTGAAATTGAAAGGCTTTGATCTACAAATGCGATTTGCTGTATCTTATTACCTCGTACATAACGGAATTTCGATTCTCTTAAGAATTACTAGCTGTCCCTTATTACCTCGTTGTATTTTTGCTACTTTTACAATCACTTTATTATACCATTTTATTTATGTATATTTATTTAAAAAATTGGGAATTATTTAAACTACCTAGATATAATTGGAATAATCGCGCCCCGAACAAATTTAGGAACTTTTTTTTATATTTGAGTAAAGAAGTGCGCAGCAACGCTCCTTTGAATTTATACGTTTATCACACTTAAAACTAACCAAACACCCCGTACAATGAATAGAGAAGCGAGAGACAAAACTAAAAGCCTCTTCCACTAGGACAGGCTTGCTTGTCCAGTAATAATTTCGGATCGTTAAATTTTGTAAGAATTTAAGTTTCCTATGAGTAACTTGATTGAGTTAAAATATTTACAATCAATTTTAACATGCTAAATCTTACATAAAATACGATCAAGAATGCAAAATGTAATCAAACTTTGCCACTTTTGAATGTTTGATATAGTAATTTGTTTCCATAGCATTAATTAACCATTAATATTATGAGTTAGTATTTTTTTGATGCCTTTTGACGTTCAACTATTGGCATGATCAACATGTTTGCTTGTGAAATGGAGTGTGCCCGTTTACTCGAAAGATGACGATGACTCGAAGTGAAAATTGATAATGACACTTGGACTTTCATTTTTTTACCCCGTTTATTTACTGGTTAAAATTTTGTATATATAGTGAACATATCTTACTGTATTTCCTAAACTTGACGTTAATTGTAACTAACTAATTAGTTCTACAATTAATTGACAACTACTGATTGACTAATTGATAATTAAACTATCAAAAAATAATTGACTCAAAGCAACACCTCAAAAATTGACAAGTTACCAGAGTTCTCTTCTCTTCCCCTTTTCCTACTACATATTTAACTTTAGCGCTCTTTTTGAAAGCTAAACAATTCTACGTTAAACAAATTGAGACGCAGGATTCCTGCGTCAACAGCTTGTGTAAGTGAGTTGGAAAGGAAGGTTTCGGTCTGTGAGTTGACTGGAAATTTCCGACGTCTGAAGCTAATGGGTTTCGGCTTGGAGCTGACCACTGAGAATCCTCTGCAATGTGCAGAAGCTGAAGACCACTTTACGCATGCTGACCCATTTTCAGCCTCCACGACAACAACTTTCCAGGCTTTCACTCACCACTACCACACCAACACTTTTTTACTGTACTGGTGCCGGGATTCGATCTTTGCATCTACCCAAAGTACCTTAGTATGTGCAGTATGTGTATCGGTGAAAGTTACATTCTCAAAAGCACGATGATTACTTTAAAATCGAATTCCAAAATCCAAAAGCCCTGGCACGCAATCCCCTTTCCCATTACAACAAGACTCGCCCGCTTCCAATGTAAAAGGTCAGTTAGGTTAAATTGCGGTTAGCTACTAATAAGTTAATTTGTCACGTCGAAAATTAGTGAAGTCAGATTGTGTGTTACTCAGAGCTCTTTTCTTGGTCATCAACAAAGGGGTGTCTTTCCTAATTTAATAAATTTAAACCATATATGTGCAAATAAATACAATTGAGAACGACCAAAATTTGTTATTTGTTTTGTCAACTTTGGATTGCTACTATTAAAATTTAACACTTTTTAATTGTTCCTAAATAAGTAAAGTTTCCTTAATTCAAATTTGTTATATTAAACATTTACATATTCTTCAGCAGAGAGAAAGAAACATTCCGATAAATGTTGAACGCCGACGGTGAGACCGAATCGCTAATCTCTGCCCACTTGACCTTTGATGCTCGCTCAACCTCAACTATGACCACTCAAGGGTCATTGCCGGATGACCTGCGACGGCGATTCTCTAATGACCTCTGTGACCTCTCTTACACAATAGAAATGCCCGAAACTTCAGAGTCAGTGATAGGAGATGTTCTTTTTAGCACACCTAGAAGAGAACTCCTCACACATATCTTACCCTAGGGAGAAAAGTGGGTGGAGTGCAGTTGGGAGTGGGTGTGCATCCCAGGGCGCATCTGCTTCATACTGCTGCCTTAAGATGCACCGCAAGGGGGGCACTCGGGGGTGATGGCGGTCCGAGGCGTTCTCCGTGATGAAAGTGTCCGTGGTGTCGTGATCCATGGTGTCCATGTTGTTCCAATGACTTTCTCCGTGATCCTCCTCGGCAGCAACGGTTCGAATTTTGTTTATAAAAATATGAATTATGGTTGGAAATGTATGTTTATTTGGCTCTCGTATTGATATTTTTTGAAGTGTCAAAGCTTTTTGCCAGTATAAAGCATTGACCCATTGACATGATTTTCTTTTGTCTGATGCTGGTTGCTCAGTATTAGAAATGGTAGTGCTTGGTTCCGTAATCCCGCTATTGATTTGTAATTTAGTCTTGGTCAGATCCCAAATTGTGTATTAACTGGTTGATTTTTATATAATTATTCTTTCCGATTGCTTCAGCTATTTATTTGTTTTTGAGTTGATGTGTCTCAAGCGAAATATGCTTTGATTTACGAGCCGAGTCTCTTTTATATGCTTCTGTTATCTGGAGTTCTGAGAAAATATATATTACTGGTGCTATACGTTCACCGAGGACGAATGGTAATTAGCAACAATTTGATAATTTTTTTTTATAATTCCACTTTCTGCGTCTAAGAGCATGAGTTTTAATGAGCAAAAATTCTTCTTTCTTGGACGTATCTGGTCTGTGAGACCCGCCGTAGTAGCTTTTGTTTCGATTGTGACCTGTTTCAATATTATCTCTGACGAAATATATTAAATCATTGAGCTTTGGTAGATTTTGGTAGGTAGATTCGTAGCGCTAATGCGAGTTACTGAATATGTTCATCCCATTTGTGATGACTGTCTTCAATGTAGGCTTGTAGCACAGCTCTTATATTGCGCTTTGTTTGTTCTGATTGAATTGATTGCGGATAATATAGACTTATAAATCTGTGATCAATTTTTCATGTTGTACATAAGTCTTCCATTATTTTAGATTTACATTGCTGTGCGGTGTCTGAAATAATAATTTTTTGAGTTTAAAATAGTTGGTTTTCGCTGTTTTCTCTGCTGTGGCTTTTGTAAGCGTCAATAATTCAACCCAGTTCATCAATAATTACTAGTAAATATTATGCTTGTCTTCCGCCTGCGCTGGTGAAAAATGGTCCCATAAAATCGACGTGACTCGTTGAGAATACTGCTTGAGGTGGTTTTGAAAACTTACGTAGACCGTAAGGGCTTTGATTCGACGTTTTAGATTTTTGACATATGTCACACGATTGTCAGTAGTCTGCAATTTTGTTATTCATATTGTTCTAATAGCATCTTTGTTTGATTCTTTCTTGAGTTTTGCTTCAGAAGCATTGTGGAATATTTTCATTACTGTGAATTTTAGACTTTGAGGGTAAGCTGGTACCGCGTAATTCTGACTGTTCTGGTTTCTTTCTGTCTCGATCGGTGAATTCTCCATAAAGTTTTGACTTTGATACGATGTTGAGCTGACGGTCTGCGTCTGATGGTCGCGACTCCTTTCTTTCAGCGGAAAACTTGTCATTGTTTGGTGGTAGATGATGATTACTATTAATCTTTTGACAACCTGATTGGAAGATTTGGTTCAATCCTGTGTGTAAATCTTTATGTTATTTTTGGAAATGGTTTGATTTTTGAAAAATGTACCTCGGTACATGGAATCATCTTTTTTATCTTTGAAATCTTTACCTGAGTTTAGCATTCCATGATGTTATTTCGATCGCCCATTGGATGAGTTTTAGTTGCTTTTATTTCATTGAGTTGGGATAGCTAACTGCCATATAGTTAGTTTCGATGATAAAGGGTGTCCTTCAATAAATTCTCTGAGTTTGTCGTACACAAAAATGATTGCGTAAAGCTCTATTTCATGAATGTGTTCATTTTGTTTGAATTTCTTGTGTGATTTACGTATGTGCAAACATTATTTACTTTTGAAGGTTCTTTGATAATTGCTTCTGGACCTGCGACGTTTCCTACGTAATCGACTTTTTGTTTTGTCCATACTGATTTTGCTGTTGATTGGTAGTTGAACTTCTTTGAATTTTCGAATTTCTCGACCTGAATGTGTTCTTCCATATTTTTGGGTAAATCATGATGTCGTCTATCAAGACTTTGACAAATTTGTCAACGTAACCTTTTAGTACTATTCTTATCATTGAAACGAAAGTTTTTCTCTGATATAAGTCCTATTGGCATTAATAAGAATTTATACTGTTTCTTTCAATGCTGTTTTCATCTATTGGTAATTGCTAAAGTTCTCCGTTCATGTTTGGTGTAAATGAAATGAGTCGGAATTGTTCTGAGTATTGAGTTGCAATTGTCCATTGGACCTGCGTTTTCCTTCATGACATTTAACTTTATTTAGTTGATACATAGTTTGTGTTTATCCGCATGTTTCTTTATTTCGAGTCTCACTGGTGCTGAGATTGTGATTGTCTTATCATTCCTTTACTTAGTAGTCTTTTAAGTTCGTCGTTTATGACTTTCCTGAGGTTTGGTAGGTACATAATAAGTCTTAGCGATATTATTTATCTTGCCGCTTTGATTTAATTCTTTCTATGTGAGTTGTTCTGTATGAATCGTCGTTTTTTGCGACTTCTGGGTATTTTGCAATTATTTCAATTATTTTTGATTCTGTTACTTTCACTTGTTGGTGTTTCAATTGCTTAAATTTCAAAGATTTAGTAGAACAGAATTGCATTGTCTCCTGACTTCGAATAGTGTAGGAAGTTACTTTAGTTATGGTTATCAACTGGACTTAAATTCCGAAGTTCTCGGATACTCATCAATTGTTTTCCTTTTGAGGTTACTTTCTTAATAGTTTCTCTTCATTGCAATGTAGTTGGATTCGAAATATGGATACCGTTTTAGTGGATTTGACTTTCAGTTATGAATATCAAGACTTCTAATAATGAATGCCAACTGCGCTTATTTTGTTCTCGTATGCAAATTGAAAAATAAAAGGCTTTCAGCGATAGATACCACAGGCTTCCAGTAGTGGATACCTTGTTTTAATTTTTATGCGAAATTAATTCTTTAATTTATGACTTTTTTTTTAATTAAAGTTATGGATAAAAGTATTGTTTGATATTTTAGAATTGTTTTAAAAACTTTTGATTTCTAAAATGATGTGCTGTTTTTCTAAAAAGAAATTTTGACTTTTCTTTATTTTCGTCGTATGTTTAGAATTTTTTTTAATTGTTATGAGTTTTTAAAAAAAACTAGAATTAAAAATGACAACACAACTAGTCTTCCAATAATAGATAACAATTAGTCTGAGGCCAGAAAATTTGATTTGTAGGGTTTTTAAATTTTTGAAATCGGTTTAAAAACGTAGGAGTTTAGATGGATTGTGTTTTTTGTTTACCTGTTTTTTCAACTTTCAAATTAAAAAATTTGAAAACCAATTAGACTTCCAACAACGGGTATCAAGTAGGCTAAATCTAAGAAAGGAATTTTTTTAGTAGTTTGAAATTTTAGAATTTTGAATTTGTTTTAAAGTTTGTTCAAAAGTTAAAATTTGGTTTGTTTTGCTTGGATCAAAGCACTTTTCTGTTTACTTTCTAACTTTAAGGTACCTTTTTGTCACACCTTCTGACAAAATCACATAAAGTTGTGCCTGATGATTTTCACAAATGCCCACAAGACTCATCTGACGACAATAACAATCGGATGGTATTTGGTACTTGCCCTGTTTTGAAGAATGATTTCCTATATAGTTGACCCATGACTCGTACTGTAGTTATTGATGATGATGATGAATCCTGTTTTGCGCTGATTCTGACCCGATGAACGGTGTTGCTGACTTGATCTGAAGAGCAGATACGGCAGGATCTCCACTTTTAGCCGACGGGAAAACCGAATCGTTACCTACTTGACCTTTGGTGCTAGCATCAACCTCAACTATAACTACTCAAGGGTCATTGCCGAATGAACTGTCGACAACGATCCTCAAATGACCCCTGTGAACTCTCCTACAATAAATAAAAATGCCCGAAACTACGAAATCAGTGATAGGATATGTTCTTTTTCGCAAACCTAGAAGAGAATTCCGCACACATATGGGACAGCACCTATGGGAAGAAAGGGTGGGTTGGGGTTGGCAGTGGGTGTGCATCCCAGTGCGCATCTGCTTCAGATGCGCTAACGGTAAAGTTAGCTTATAATACAATTTTTAGGTTGATTTCCAATTAGTTCAAATGTTCTTCTTCCGACGTGGAGCCATCTTTTGTCAATTTAGAAACCAAAAAATTCTGCACGTCGTTATCAATTGCACAGTATCATGCTAGTGTTCTCCAATTCCCACACAGTCTTGAGTTCGTGGGCATCATAATCTATTCAACTTTTTAGCGCTTACGAAAAAATTGAGAAGTGATAATTCGTTTAGTATTGTTCAACTCAGAAGGCAATTAACTTAATTTTTATTTTTTAAATGATAGCTACATTATTGGTACATTTATTGTAATTACTTGAATTGTTAATAAATTATTCATATTATTTTGTATGGGGTTTGTTCCCCTGTAGAAAAAAATCGCTCTTCCAACACCCAGCAACTCCCTTCTAAAATTTTCATTCATCTCGTGGAGAAGAGGGCGTCATTAGTTTTGACGATCGGCGACGTCAAATTTTTTTTCTATTTTTTTTAACTCACGTCACGTAGCAGCTTGGAAAGGCAAATTTTGAATCTCACCATTATTTACTTACATGTATTTCTTAACCTGAGATATTGTAAGACAGCTTACAATAGCAAGTGATAGGCAAATAAGCAATTATATTTGTTTAGCTATTTCGTTCATGTGTTCACAAAAGCGAAGTATATCAATTTTGTTTAAGTTAAGTTCTTTTCTTATTAAATTAGAATCAGAATTCTTTCGGTGTAGAAATTAAAACAAGAATAGATTACTCAAAAACATTCTAACAGGCTTCAAAAGCAGCATTTCTGTAGCTTAGCATAAACACGTAAAGAAAAAGAAGTTAAATGGAACAACCAAGAAATTGTCTTGGTTTGTTTTTCAGTCTGCCTTTTCCACGTCTCTACTTTCCAAAATTTGCGAAGGGGAGACTATTATCAAGAAGACTCCTGATTTTCTTATTTAAAATTAAAAGACATATGTTGTTGTTTGCCTGCCCGCCTGCCTGCCTGCCTGCCCGTCGCCCCTGTTGCCATGACAACATGAGGATCCTTTATCATAGTACTTTATATACATGAGAATATCAGGATTCAAGATGGCAGCCAATGATCACCGGAAGTAGAGGTCACTAATCACAGAGGTCATCGATTGTT
>VYYI01000313.1:0-35509 GCA_021029175.1 Bilobella aurantiaca | reverse complement strand
AACAAATGTTAAACAAAATCCTTTCTTTATTCAAATTAAAACTCAATTGGGGTCTCCCTGATGGGCCCAAGGCCCATCAGGGAGACAAAGGGTCTCCCCGAGGTCTAAGCCCCTCTCCCAAGGGAGCCGGGGGTCTCCCCGACCCCTTTTGACCCTAGGTTTCCCTCTATGCAGTTTATTTAAGTAACCCTTTACCAAAGGAGGTTCTTTAGTTATAAGTATTTTGAGTATTTATGATTTGTATTTTCTACTTCTGGTAGAAAATAGGTAATTTTTAGCAAAATTAAATTAAAGTGCCCCAACCCTATGAAGAATAATACTGTATAAATGAATGAAGTTAATGAAAACTGTTTTAAAATTAAATTCCAAGATACTTGGGAATCAGTCAGTTGATGTAACTCTAGAATCTGCATAACATAGCCTTGAAAGAACTGAATCAGATATACCCTCCCCGTCCCCAGTCATCTCCATCATTTGACCTCACCTCATCCAAGTATTTAAACAATAGGTGTGGAAAATGTGACCGCAGGCTCCAGCTGTGAGATTTGCTCTGGAACGTTTCTGGTCTTCTGGAATTCCTCCCGGACTTTTCTCGACGGAGTCACTGCAAATAGCGCATATAAACCCCATTTCTGCCGGCTTGACGTAGGAGTGATGTGTGACGGTGCTCCAGTCCTAGGTGGAAATGTAATTAAACCCAAGTTGTATCCAAATCTGTCTTGTACACAAAATATAAATCAGGACAAAAGGGGATACCTGTTAAGACCGTGACCTTTTGAGTCGTGTAATTCTTTAATGGAGTGATTATGTCTTAATTTAGAAGTGTAGTGGGTGCGCAAGGAAAAGTTTCTTGTGTTCAGTTCCTGGATTCCTGAGCAGAAAGGCCGGAGGCAGAAGAAGGGGAAACACAAGAGTCTTCTGTCACAAGAGCATCACTTCGGAAACTTTATGTTAACGGAAAGACTTGACACTTAAGAAGCCTAAAGCTCCTAAGGGTCCACTGACTCCGCTTACTTTATGTACGTTAGGTAATGTTATCTTACTAAGCAGTGCAGTGAGCAGTTGAGCACTTCATCATCAGTACTTCTGTTCTAAGTCAGCATTATTTGATGACCTGCACTAAAAAAACGGGTTCTTTCGATGCCTTCGATCATCTTTTTGTAAAAGCTTCAAATACCAAGCTTTAATCAAGGATGCACGGAGGACGTAGATTAAGATGGGAGGGCTTACAAAGTTAAGCTCTTGAGAAAATCTTCCCTTTTGGTTTGTTTTGGCAATCTTATCGAGACCAAGAGTGGTCCTGTTAGTACGGAAGCGTAAAAGGGCCATTCCTATTTCTTGATTTCAAACGCCATAAGAATATACAACGGATCAGGAAATGAGAAATGGGAATTAGGAATTCCCATTTCCTGATTTGGATTTCCTATTTCTCAATTCCCGTTTCCTGATTTGGATTTCCTATTTCTCAATTCCCGTTTCCTGATTTGGATTTCCCATTTCCTGATTTCGATTTCCCATTTCCTGATTTCGATTTCTCAATTCCCGTTTCCTGATTTCGATTTATCAATTCTCGATTCCTGATTTCGATTTATCAATTCTCGTTTCCTGATTTCGATTTCTCAATTCCCGTTTCCTGATTTCGATTTCTCAATTCTCGTTTCCTGATTTTGATTTCTCAATTCCTAATTTAAATTTCTAGTTTTCCTTAATCTTGCTATTTCTCTCAGTGAAATTTTATTAAATAATTAATACAACATGGATCCACTAATCGCTCATTACTTCAACGAAGGTCATCGTTACCAAATAATTGTCGAACTTTTGGAACAAGAGCATGGATTAAAGTCCAGTATTAGGACCGTTAAACGTGTTTTAAGAAAGCTTGGATTAAAACGGAATGGAGTTGTAACCTCAGATCAAGCGTTCCAAACAGCAGTCGCATCAATACAATCAGCTACAGGTAAATAGGCTTGTTTGTAATCATACACTTTGCATGCCGGCATGACAAAGTGTACAACCATTATCATTATTGGTGTGCGTTATGAAACTTCAATGAACCGTTGCGATATTGGTTAGATAACAGAGCCGGATACAGAAGAGTTTGGCATCAACTAAGACGTCGACATAGGATAAGAGTGACACAGGTTAGACTATCGGTGATATTTGGAATTAAATGCTTCAAAATGATTTGATCGTCCTAGGAACGTACAAGGCTATACTTGAGACAGTTGAACCCGCTTGCAGTTCAGTGTAGGGCAAATGGAGTGTTGGTGCGAAGGCGTTACATTTCGGCAGGATCAAATCATGTCTGGCATTGTGATGGGTACGACAAGCTAAAACCTTACGGGTTTGCCCTTCATGGCTGCATCGACGGATTCTCAAGGAGAGTAATGTGGCTTCACTGTGCGACTACAAATAACGACCCAAAGGTCATACTTTGGTACTATTTGAGCAGTGTACTTTCGCTCGGTGGTGTGCCGACAATATTACGAAGTGATTGTGGAACAGAAACGGGGCTGGTCGCAGCGGCTCAGTGCACATTAAGGAATAACCAGAGGTAAATTATACTAAAACACATTACTACATGCCGGCATGAAGTAATGACGAATTGTGATCAAGCTTAAATATTTGTTCAATAAGATCACATATATACGGACCGTCGTACCGAAATCAACGTATCGAATCTTGGTGGTCAATAATGAGGAAGGGATGGGCACAGATATGGATGGATTTATTTGATGACCTTGTCAGCTTTGGTTCATTTAATCCAAGCAATCCTGTTGATAAGGACGAGTGGAATTCTCATCGAATTAGAAGAACAGCCACGAGTGGTTGTCCAGGTGGTATCCCTACTGAACTACATATTCTACCGGAAAGATTGGGATTTCAAAAATCACCTGAAACCAGTGATTGAGGCAGATGTGCGAATGTTATTTAATGAAGCATCGCCACCTCCAATTACGACAAACCCTGAACTAGGACAACTTTGTCAAGCTTTTATCCAAGAACGACAGCTTTTGCCTGCAAGAAACCGCGAAGAAGCAACAGAATTATTTCTAAGGTTTAAATCACTAATAAGCAATTAATTGACATTTTACACAATTCCCTAATGAAGCAATATTAAACCCAACATGCCGGCATGTCAGGTTTAATTTGCATTTATTGAAGTTTGAATTAATTAGGAGAAAAGAAGCAATTGATTTTACATTATAACATTAATTCATTAATACAGCAGTAGTCTACTTTTGCTTCAACAGCTTGTTCTTTTTTTTGTTTTGGTTCCTGCGCCTGTTCTGAGATGTCTTGTAATCAGGGTGTAATTGTGCGTATTGCTTGAACCGTAACTTATTATTTGGGAATGGGCACTGAGCCGCAATATGGCCTTCGAGTAAGCAGTTGTGACACTTGCAAATGTCGATACGGCAGAATTGCTCCTTGCCTTCGTCATTGAGAATGAGCAGCAGCGTTCTAATTTGAGTAGACAAGACGTCCCTATAAGAGAACAGATTTGTTTAAAATATTTTGAATAAAATATCAATGAGTAAATTATATATAATCTTCAGAATAGTTCAGCTGCTTTAACTGCGGCTCTTCTACAGGTTGCGGCAATTGGGCCATCCTTACAAGGGTTAGGGTCCTAGCAATTGCAGCAGGAACCTCGTCCCAAATTGACGCGTAGCGTTCGCGCCATTGATGGAGAAGCTCGTATTTTTCCAGGACCTTGGAGTTTGTCCAAGGTTCAAGCTTTAAACCCTTCAGTTCTGTAAGAGCTGAAGGGTACTTCTTTCTTGAGAAAGACTGCACCATCATTTCCTTGGTTTTCGAAAAGGCCGCATGGAGTTTTGTAATAGTCTGCAAAGAAATTATAAGTGGATATGAATTACTTGCGAATGAGCCACAATTTGAAATTTTAATGTGATCATAACATGCCGGCATGTTATGATCACATTCACTAATCGCTGTGAAATGCTTACCAATTTCAAACGCATGGATTGCCATAGATGATGCAAAAGAATAACATCATTTGTGGCATAGCGCATCATTTCTTCTGTCAAGGGCCTTCGGCGCCAGTCTGCTAAGGTTTGCGAAGGGACATTAGACTTCTGTGGCAGAAATTTAGCAGCAAGGTTGTCCAATGATATCAAATCTTGCCCTCCGTCTGTTCTGAGCTGGTTGTAAGCAGTTTGCAAATCAATCATTATAATAGCATAGATTCCAAAATCTTTCTGTAAGTGTCGGTAATCATTCGCCATTCCATGAGTAATTTTCAAAACTGAACCATCTTCCAGCACACTTTTCAGCTCTTCCTTGATTTGTCGAAATGTTAGAAATGGGTCGATCAAAAAGACAGCACTGCCAGTAGCTACTTGCAGTAAAGCAGTCATGCCTGAAATTGTTGCACAACATTATAAATTGTTACGTTTTTAACAATAATAGAGCTCAACTTGCCGGCAAGTTGAGCTCTACTTTGAATGACCGGTAGTTTTACCTAGGAATGAGTGGTGCTGATGACACTCTATGTCAATGGCTAGAAC
This sequence comes from Bilobella aurantiaca, assembly GCA_021029175.1. NCBI lineage: Eukaryota > Metazoa > Arthropoda > Collembola > Poduromorpha > Neanuridae > Bilobella > Bilobella aurantiaca. The sequence continues at coordinate 30,977 of VYYI01000313.1, read as the reverse complement.
AGACGACTTCTTTACAAATAGCATCATGCTTTGAAAAGTTCCCAAATCATCCACAAAAAATATAGGCCATTCTTTGAACTTCCACGTCGGATTCGTAGGTGCAATGATACCAGGGTATACTTCGGTCCCATCCGTGGCCATCATCCAAGGCGCTGGAATCCAGTTTTGAACAGCAGAAGTGTGCGGAGAAGAGGATGCGTAACGTTGTTCGATTTCTTGTCGAAGAGACATATTTGTTTGTCTGGCAAATTGAAAAAACTCCTTTGTGTCCCTTATTTGCTTTGGATCAGTAACTGGAGGAAGCTGCTTCTCTTTTCGGCAAGCGTCAAAGTACTTTGCAGCACGCTTTTGTTTGGAATTTAGTCCTCCTGTTCCTCCGCTGCTCGACACGCCGGCGTGTTGAGCAGGCGGAGTGGACAATCGGACCTTTTGCTTGAATCCCTGCAAAAATTAGAAAACTAATTACAGGATTCAGGAATGATGCATGCTGTTTTTAAAGTTTAAAAACTTACCCAAGTGTTACAGTTTCCCCAGTCGTCATCGCTGTCATCTTCGTCACTTAAACCAGCGGGGCGCCCCCAACTGTATGCGGTTGTGGATCAGGATGGCCGGACATATGACTGAAGGAATGAGTCCTTGACTCCAACGGTAAAAGGTCAGCTCCTAGACAAGAAAATATACTGTCAATCGGTCCTGATCAGAGACATAAAACTGATCTTTTGAAGTCCTGGGAGCCCTTAAAACTCACCCCGTCCTTGACTTGAACTATATATTATCCCCTCCTTGAGTCCAGCTGGTAAGAAAAAAAAATAGTTCGTTGAACTTCATAAAACTAGCGAAGGGTCAGGTCAGAATTACTTTACAAATAAGCCATTACTTACGATCATGCTTAGAGAACTCATCGTAAAGTTTTTGTTGGTCTCTATTCTTTGGAATATTCCCCACCAAAAGTCGGTGGTCGTGGGAAATTGTCACTCCGATCTTCTTATCCTTTCTTACCTCGTGATCGTCTAACTGCGGAATCAAACAAAGCAGTGCATAAACACGGACCATATCAATGCATTTGAATTACTAATTATCATTAACACGAAGAATACAACCTTACCAAAGACGAGTAAATTAAAAAAAATTGAAAGTAAGAGTTACCCTTCGTACAGCCTCTTGAGCACCTTCTTTGTTTGTGAACGTGACAAAAGCGTAGCCACGGTTGAGACCAGATTGCAGCGTCCATCATTAGACGCAAGTCCCAAATTGTGCCACACTGTTCGAAGAGAGGAATCAACTCGTCTTCGTACATGTCCTTGGGTATCTTCCCACAGAATACCTACATATAAAACATTAAAGTGAAATGAAGAACTCACTCTTCCGCTGATTGGCAACACTTGCCTCACAGCCAATTCCTGGTTGATAACCTTCCCAGCTTGGTGGTGGTCCTCCGTATTTGCGTTGGCCCGTAGTGACATCCAGTGCATAGCCAGTTCTCTCGAGGACTGCACGAATCTTCTCCTCGTCTGGACCCTTACCACTAAGAATAATGGATGAACTTGTAATTGAAGGTCAATAAGTCAAGTCATTCGCTGCCAACGTTTATTTTTTCACTTACTTTTGTAGTAAATGCGTGTGAACTGACTGACCAGACCGTAGTTTCTGTCGGTAGGTTTTCATTACTCCGCAGAGATAGGCAGACTTGTTGGAGACATGCTCCAGATTAGAGTCCAGGAACTGCTTAAGCACCCTATTAGGAAAAGTAATTTAGATCTAACTTACGCAAGCACGTGTGAAAATTAGACTCACGCCAGAGCCCCTTCGACAGGGAACTCCTTCAGGGCATCCAACGCCCTTTCATCCAGGTCACTATGCGCCAATTTCCCTAAAGCCACAACCTAATTAAAATCGGAAGACTTCCGTTTTGTTGGAGACATTTCAAAACGGGTTACCTGTGTTGTAGACCTCATCAAGTTTGGCAGCCACCTTTTCGTCAAGGCCGTAGTCAATTAGTTTCCTATAGTCAGCTGATTGGGGTTGATTGGAGTTGCTGCTCTGTGCAGTGAGCAGCAGCTCAGCGCCGGAAGTGTCACCCCCTCCAGATTGTCCGCTTAGCTTAAGACTGTCCAGTTTAGAGGTCAAGGTCTCCATCGAAGCCCCGCCCACGGAAAGACCGTCACCAACCAATGTCACCTCACCATTCCCACTGCTAGCCATCCTGCACCAGAACAAGAACAGACAATCGGTATTAGGTGACAGCTGACGCAAGGGATAGGGTCAAAGGCCGAAGGAAGAGGAGTGTCAACCCATCATATGTTTACCAATTAGAAGACTTTGATTAATTTAGAAAAGGTCAGGAGCAAGAAGGAAGGGTTGACTCACCCAATTAGAAAAATAGAATCTGGATAATTTTGAATTTTGAACTAATTCCAGTAATTTAAAATTAAGATAAATCAATTGGGCAAATTTCTACGCCGAATTGAACCGGTGTGAAATATGGAGGTGATGTCTCTTTGGCTCGGAAGAGAAGAGCATAGCAAAGCACACTTTCTCTCCTTTTTACACACATTTGAGCCCATGCACTTCACAGCACTTATCCCTTGCCTTATGGAACCAAATCCAAAAAGACCACCTACTCACGAGAGCATGCCGCAAGTCATTTGGAAAACTTTACAACAATAATCAACCATTAAACCTCACTTTAATAGAGTTCAATTAAATGTCGCAGCTTTTATATGACTCATCCCTAATTAACTAACCTACATGTCATGTTTTTTCGACGTCTCTTCATTAGGATTTGCCGGGGGCTCAGAGGAATCGGCGAAAATGATTTACCAAAGCAGAATAACGAGATTTCAATCGTCACGGTTGAGTAGTGGGATCTTCAGATTTCCCTGTTCCTTCACGGAGTCCTTGTAAGTGGTAGCATGAGGCAGTCAAATTGCCAAGTTCCATTTGTAGGCGAAGGAGATTTCCAGTTCCAATACGAGCCTGAAGTAATGCTTCTTGCATCTGTAAGTAATCGAAACCAGATAAAATCGAGGTTCACGTTCAAAATTCCGATATCACCCATTTCGTTCCGTTTGACTGCAATGCAATATTCATGAATAATACCTGCATTTGACTGTTGGATAAATTCTGGGACAATTTTTCAAGTCGCTTCGTTTCTTCATTCACCAGGCGCTCCACAAAACTGTCGGATAAGCCTTTGAAAAGGTGTTTATTCCGCTCAATCTGCCATTTGTACTTGTATGGGTCCATCGATTTCAAAACTGACGGTGAGCATGAATCTCGGATATTTTGCCTCTCCTTTGCTAAAGACTTATCAGAGCCAACTTCCTTCAAATTAAAGCCCTCACCGACCGCTCCTGATTCTGCAACAATAAAAACCTATTTAAGGGGAAATCTAACCAACATTATACATTCCGCATACAATTACTTACCGTCTTCAACATCCGACTCTGGAGCTTCACCTGACACAACAAGGCCTTTGAGTTCCAGAGAATCGGAAAGTGAGCGATCGTACTCAGATTCTTCATCTGACGAGCCATCAAGGGCTGGGATAGACATTTCTTCCGGAAGAAGCATTATCAGCGCATGAACTTCACACAGTAGAATTCCTGGAAATTATAAATAGTAGGAAAATTAGGTGGTGGCTTGTTAGGTACTAAACGATAACGAAACCTTATAAACTTTACCTCTTTTTTAATACAAAATCTTTGTTTTGGTTGAACAGCTGATTGACATTGACCTTACAAGTGCCTCCAAGCAATCTTCCTCAGTGCTTCCAGCCACCGATGTAGCGTAGGCAGCACAATGACCTTTGACCTCTAATTAATGTACAATTAATACTAAGTACTTAACGCCTAGCCTAAGTTAATTAATAATTGATAAATGACAATTGAAAAGTAAACAAGATATTTATGAAAAAAAATGTGGCGGGAGAAGATTGGAGCCCTTTAATAATATTAGGGGGGACTCAAGCTTATTTTTTATTTTTTGAGTTGTACAAAGAGATTCCGAATTTTCAATGGCGTTTGCTCCGTGCCTACTCGAAATGGACAACTGAAAAATTGCAAATAAAAAAAAATTATTTAATGAACAAATGAGAATTTAAAATCCAAGAAAATTTATGACCCATGTTAATTATAATTATTAGTCATAAAATTTATTATAAGATTAAAATTAATAACAATTGAGTAACTAAAATGTCATGTAAAGCACTATTAAGAACAGTAAGATTTGACTTTTAGTAATAACGTTTTCAGCTTTTACAAAAATTCAAGTTAATCATGATAATATTTTCTGAAATAACCTGAAAATCAAAATTTAACTTGTAAAAAACAGTAAAATAAAATAATGTTCTCAAATCAAATTCTAAAAGAAATTTTCTTTTTGTTTTTTCTTTTGCCCCTGCTTGCGTTGATTGTCACTTTTCGGCAAAAATTCAAATGAGCAAATTATTTCAAAAGCTAAAAAAAAACTCATATTTTATTCTGTCCTTAAGCCTTGCCCTTGCTTAGTTTTTATCTTAATTTTAATTAGTTAACTGTAATTAATTGCACCTTTAATGATAAACAATTGAGAATACTGCATCGACTTGCCTTAATTAGCAATCGCAACGAAGTTGGATACCTGGAGTTATCGACCGCCAGTCGCCAGTGAGCTACTGCATAAGAAACCGAAACCCTTGGCCCTGGTCGCTGGTGGAGTTATTTATCGAACTACGGTAAGCTTCTGAGTGCTGATCAATTATCAATCATCTCTTCTGTGCTTCCACTCTCCAAGACCTCAACCATATATCATAATCTGAAGGGTTTTTAATAAAGAATATCTTTCTTGTAGTCACAGCACAATCCTTTTGCGTTTCCGGAAGCGGTCACTTAATCTGGAATAAATCTAGAGGTCCCGTCGTCAGTCGTCGGGTCATTAACCTGGACAATCCTGGGGAAGTGTAACTTTGCTACGAAGACGAGCAGCGGTCGCTCTCGGCAAGGACAAGGCTTGAAAATGGTAAGAGCAGCATCAAATCGATTGGTGATATTTTGACAACTGAAACTTTCACATAAAGTCTTGCTTTACAATATTTCCGTGGAGACAACTATGAGCTTATCAATTAACTTAAATTTTTTTTTGTTTTTATTGAGTGTAGTGTAATGAATCAATACAAAGCTGAAACAATTTATTTCTGTAATAGCATAAGTTGAAATCAGCTCAGCGAGACAAGGTGAAGCGTTTCGTGTCTTTCACACAAACAAGTGAGCAACTGGCCATACACTGTCTCTCTCAACACGACTGGAAGCTCGAACTTGCCTCCGATGCGTACTTTCAGAATCCAGAAAACTACTGGAGAGAAGCAATGGGAGGAGGCAACAAGGGTATATCAACGACAACGGTAGACAAGAAGAAGATTGATCAAATTTTCAATAAGTATAGAGGTAATAGTACAAAATGTCGTAATTATTAAAATTACAAAAGATTTATAGTATTTTTTTTGCGTTCGTGCAGATCCCCATGACGCTGATAAAATGGGGGCGGACGGAAGTTATCGGTTTCTGGAAGATCTCAACCTCCCTGCCGACTCTCGCCTTGTTCTCATCATGGTCTGGAAAATGAAGGCAGAGACTCAATGTGAATTCACAAGGGAGGAATTTGTGTCCGGCATGCAAGATATGGGGTAGCTAACATTTTTTTTTTACTGGAGATGATTCTTCAATTGTTGAATATCATAATAATGTATCACCAGGGTTGACACTTTGGAGAAGTTAAGATCCAGGTTGGGAAGCCTGGAGAATGAAGTTCTGCGTGAAGGGGACAAGTTTCGCGACCTCTACATCTTCGCCTTCTCTTATGCCAAGAATCCCAACCAGAAGGGAATTGAACTCGAAATGGCAATACCCTACTGGAATATTCTCCTTCAAGGCCGCTTCCAGCTCCTCTCGCTCTGGACTCAATTCCTCCAAGTTAGCAACAACTATTATGATTGTATTAAATTTAACAAGAGTTGAACCAATTTAATTCCATTTTCTACTAATAAGGAGGAGCACAAGCGTTCCATTCCACGTGATACCTGGGTCCTCCTCTTGGATTTCTCCCAGACAATTTCAACCGACCTCAAGAACTATGACGAAGAGGGTAATTTGTCCTTTTTAGTAATAATAATAATCAATGTTACTACTCGTCAGTTTTAATTACAAACTGTTCTGGAAGTACAGGTGCCTGGCCAGTGCTGATTGATGACTTTGTGGAGTGGGCGCGGCCTCGACTCCATTCTGTCCTGCCCTCTTAGAATCAAAGAATATGTGAAAGTGTGAATGCAAAACTGAAGCCTCATCTGTCCCAAGAGAGATTACCCTGTCAGAAGGAAGTCTCATCCTCACTCACTTAGACATTGACTTTCCTTTATTACCGTCGAATAAATAACTTTGATGAGAATATTGAATACTTTGGAAATTAATTGGCTTAAGGAAAAAATAACCAGTGAACCAGCCTTCGAGGGATGAGAATAAATTAATTTGGACGGAGGAGATTCTTCCTGGCTCTCTTTGGTGGGACACTTAGGAATTTCCACATTTCATTAGTCTAAGCAATTAGTAGAAGCGCACAACCGAGGGATGACTAATCCGTTATTTACAGAGTCCGTCTTCCGTGGGAATTTTATAATTTAAACTTAAATAATTTAGGAAAGAGGACTAAATTTAAATTCTGATTATGTTCGGGTCCCTTCCGATTGTCATTTCTGAGCGTATGAAAATATGATATGTAATCATTGGTTTTAGGTCAAGTGCACTCGATGGGGCGTGGTCCGTTATTTGTGCTGGGTCCAGCTTGGCTCTGGTCCTCATCCTCAACCTTGATGTCAATGTCCATGTCCAGCGGATGGGCGTGGTCATAGGTGTCGAGCACCTCCTCGTGACTCTCGATATCAATCAAATCTGTAGTTTTTTTTAATTTAAAACAAGATTCCGAATATGAATATTCAGGTAAATTTGATGAAGGGCACCTTCGCTGTTTTCGGAGTGAGGATACTTGAAGGCGTGGGGTGACGTATGTTGTGGACTGGAAGACTCGGCTGACTCCAGATTGAGTTCATCCTCGGGTCGGGGGCGACAACTGGTCGTTTTCCAGTGCGTTCGAAGGCCACTTGCTGAGATGTACTTCTTGGCGCAATTGTTACAAATGTAAGGTCTCTCGTTGTTGTGAAGTCTGGAAAAAGTATTTTATTATTTATTACTGGACATTGCGTTTATTCCTCCAGCAATTTACCTTTTGTGTAGTTTTAAGTGGACAAATTGCGTAAATTTTGCGGGGCAGAGATCACAGGCCTAAATTAAATATCTCAATTAAGTTTAGATTTTAATTAATTTGCATTCACAGAATTATTGAAGGTTACGTAAGGCTTCTGTCCAGAATGGAGACGGAGATGTGTCTTGAGATTGGAAGTGCTTGAGAATCGCTTCTGACAAATATCACATTCATGCGGCTTCTCACCTACGGCAAGCAGAGTGTAAAGCGTTTCCATTTTAAAATTTTCTTAATTGCTTTTAGTTGTAGCCTTGAAAAAATTATAAATTACCTGTATGGACCAAGTGATGTTTCTGGAGATGAGCCAATTGCGTAAAGCTTTTAGTGCAAACATTACATTTGAAGGGACGCTCACCGGAGTGCGTCCGCAAATGAACCTGAATTAATAGAATTTCAAATTTTGAAAAAAAAAATTATAGAAAAATTGTACTCTTATGAACATCACCAGTTCAAAAATCTCGGTCAAAATTACGGCGTATTGAAAAAGTTGAATTTAGTTTTATATTGAAATAAAATTATGTTTTAATTTAAAATTAGGTTAGTTGAGCATTTCCCATTGATAACTAACCAAAGGAGAAATTCGAGAATTGATAAATTCTTTAAAAGAAAAACCTTTAGGTAATTAAATTAGTTAAATTAAATTGCTGGCGATCTTTTCAAGAAATTGGTTGAATGCACAAAACACACAAAACTAAAAGTGTTTACCTTGAGGTTAGAAAGTTGTCCAAAAGTCTTGAGGCAAATGTTGCACTCGTAGTGCATCTTCCCGTCCTTCTTCTTCAAGGGATAGGGGAGACTTCGGTAGCCCCTGCTACCAGGACTGAGACTTCCGTCAGAGTCATGCTCCGCCTCCCGGCCCATGCTGCTCTCTGACCCACCACTTCTGCTTCCCACCGGAGACACCATTAGGGGACTCAGCTCTTTCAAGTACCCACTCAGACTCCCCCGCCCGTAGTGTCCCTGGGTCTCATGGAACGAGTTGAGCCCTGGGTAGGGACTCACTTGGCTGTAGTACCCATGACTGCCTGGATGGCCATGCGCATGCCCACTCGGATGCAGGAATGGAGGCATGCTGGGACTATGCATAGAGGAACCCTTAGGGGCACTTCCGTGAGAATAGTGCTGGAGAATACCACCGGAGGAGACGGGGATGGGTATCACACTATGGAGTGCACTATAATTGAGTGAATCAGCGTAAAAGTGTCTCTGGGGGAGGGTACCTGGAGCCCCGCCTACTGAGCCGTCCGATCTCCGCTCATAGTCTTCTGATGAACCTGGAGGGGACTCGGCCTCATATAGCTCTCCCTTGTGAGGACCCTTGGTGGCTCCCTGAGGAATTGAGTATCTGACGGACTTCTTGTAGTGGTAAGGGTCACTGATTGACACGCTCACCGGGGAGAGGTCCTTGGGCTCTTTGGAAGCCTCTTCCTCTGAAGAAAGGCGCTTGAGAAGAATGCTTTCCAAAATGGAAGGAGATGAAGAGGAGCTCTGGTGGTCCCTTCCCAGGGACGCGGCGGGGCGATCTAGGAAATGAAAGTCTTTCTCTGCCTGGGAATTTCCGTTCTTCGTCCTAAGTCCGTCTGGTGTCAATTCTCTGCTGCTTCCAGGGCTCGTGTCCAGTCGAAGCATGGGACTTGGAAAGGTGGGAAGACGCGTTATGATGAGGGGCCCTCCTCCAGGAGGGGGACTTGGTTCCCTGGAGAGGGTGAGTGTGGGAGAGAGGGGACTTGGTCCGCTGAGCCTCTGAGGAATCGGAGTCGTGCTCTCCTTGAGGGTCCTAGGCATTTTGATTTTCACCTTCCGGAATTCGTTGGAGATGGCCACTGTTGGTGGCTTGACTGGTGGAGTGGTCTTTTGGCTAAAATCGAGGACATAGTTGTCATAGTCAGAGTCCGAGTCCTGCGGCGGCGTGAGGGCGGCGAGGTCTTCTTGGTAGCCGTGACTGTGGTAACCTTCGTCTGAGCGAACACTTCCGTCCGGCGGAGTGAGTTGCCCATGGTTGACTTCATAGTCCTTGGGAAAAGGAGAGGGAAGGGCCTCCTTGGGCCCTTGAGTTGAAGTATCTCCCTGCTCTCCAACTTGCTGACCTGAAGCCATCAATTGAGTATATTAAATTATTTCGATAGACTAAACGTTTACAACTAAAAGTTAATTGTAATTAAATAAAGATCTTACGAATTCGCTGGAGCATCATTTCTCCAGTGAGAGGGTAGTTGAGTCTCTCTGCAAATTCTTTGCAGTACCAAACAAGGAGCTCCTCGTTTGGCAAAATTGGCTTCACCGTATAAAAATAAATTTGCATCTGCGGGAAAGAAATAGTTTAGTTTAGAACTGCTCAATTAAATCGCTGTTCCTAAAATAAGGGCTGCTGATTGGTTGAACTCACTTTGTACTGACAAGCTATGAGATTCTGAGCCTCCGAGGAGTAGGAAGGGTTCACAAAGCGCATCCAATTGGCCTTGGACAGGTCATAGCCATCGATGTAAAAGTAAACTTCATTCTTCTTGTACACCTGCAACAGAACTTTTTTTTTAATACAAATCGCTGAAATTCCGAATCCAAAAGCGTTTTTCAACACGCTGAAACTTTATGACTCCTTTCTCCAGAGAGAAAGTGCAGAACTCACTCTCCAGAAGAACTGCCTGTTCCTGAGAGAGGGAACCTCATTGGCGGGATAGATTTGTCCAGCGAAGGGTCCAAAACGAGTTCCCGCTGGAATGTAGTCACGGCTCCAGACGCCTTGGGCCTGGAAAAAAACAAGGTTTATGCAGCCTCCTCAACAATTTCTTCTTAAGCACAAGAGGAGGGCCCTTACCTCAGGGAGGACTCCGGAGGGCTTGAAAGCGAGGTTCCTTGGCAAAGAGGCAATGGCCCTGTTACTCTCCGAAGGGTCAGTGGGGAGGTCAGGAACCAAGTACACTGCGAGCCCTTCAAACTCCTCCTCCTTCAAGGCACTCAAGTCCCAGGAGCCGTCGTGACGGAGGTGCGTTCCAGCGGGCCTCTTCCCCCCACAATCACTTTCACTCCCCATGCCTCCAGAGCACCACTGGAAGAGAATGGAGAAATCAATGGTCACAATGTCCGGAAGGAAAGGTCCCACTGAAGGAAGTGGAGAAGTGGATTAATTGCTCCTCTAATTGTTCTAAAACTTAAAATAAATAATGGTTCCCATAAAGGCATAGCCCGGACAATTAGAGGTGCTGAAGGGTGGGGAGGGGTGGACGCGGCGTCCCAAATACTTCTTCCTCTTTGGACCGAGATCTCCTTGCTTACTTTGACTGACAATTAATGACCAATTGTCTCTATGGTCTTTATGGGTCTCTTGAACCGGTCACTTCAATGTCCACCTCAATGTCCATTCCAAGGAAGTACTCCGCATCACTTATGAACTTAAAAAAACTTATGACAAGAAGGACTTCACTTTCTCTAGGAGTCTTCCAGAAGACTAAAACCACTTTCTCCAGTTGGCAAACAACCGCCTTCTCCAGGCGGTTGTTTCAGCAGACGCTTCTCTGGAGAGTGAAAGTGGAGAAATGAATGCAAAGTGGCCTGGAATGCCCTTCATCGGCCCTCCCCTTTGCCTTGTCAATGCATTGAGGCCTAATTGCCAACGGAGTGGGTGTTGATTAGGGATTCCGAGAGGCCGAGGTCACCTGTCTCGTCAGGCCCTGTCCAGCCTCATTCTACGCCTTGGCCTCCTCTGAGTAGAACTATTAAGGAAAGCCAAGGCCAGCGTCGACTTACGCTGAAGACTCCAGCCTTCTCCAGCACGAATCGAGACCAAGGCTTCGGCAACCCACTTTCACTCACTTTCTGCGGAGAAAGCGACTCACTCCCACTCTCTCGTCAACAAACAAATGAGCTCAGGAGGCCCAATACCAAACCAAAAAATAAAACAGTGACCTTGTCACCCAAAACAATTCTAGAAAACAGCGTTTTCAACATATCTTCATTTTCAAACAGCACATCAACGCTCTTTCACTTAAGCTATCCTTGGGCAGATGAACCACTAAAAATTGGCAAAGAACCCAAGTTGCGGAGGCTCGGAATGTAAGGCAAGGTCTCCGTCTCAAGATCAGCGTCTCTCAAATGCATTAGAGATGCACCACTAAGCCCAAACACGCTGCTGTGGCAGACCTTCATGGTACTGGAAAGAGCTTTTACCTTCCTTAACGGCTTCACAACGGCTAAACGGCTGGCCACAAAACGACTGAACGGCTGGCTACAAAACGGCTAACTGGAAAATTTTATATTATAAACTAACAATAAGATGAGCCCTATATACCCCAAGGCCCCAGAGAAAGTTTTACCTAAGAGTGACCACTAAGAGAAAGTACAAAAGCTTTCAAGATAAAAACACTTACGCTGTAGATTCCACCAATTCCAGCCACTTCCGGTTCGACGTATTCGGAAATTGAAATATTGGGCTTCGGAATTAGAGCAGCAATTGAGTATTTTCAAAATTGTGACGCTAACTAATCAAGGTTCTGGGCAGGAGTGACGAGCCGTGTTATGTCCTATGTATTAGTTTTGTGTCTAAAAGGCCTATGACTGTCCAGAGAGGCCCTCAAAGGGTTCCTAATCTTTCATGTCTTCCTTGACTTCTTACTAGGAACTGCTCCAAAGTGACCTTCTAGGAAGTTTATTATTAAAAAACAAGGACGGAGCTTTGGCCCGTATCCATACGACCACTTCCATTATCCTTCACCTGACCAGCGACAAATATAAAAAACATCATGTAAATCCATTCATCGCCTATCAGAGAGAATCCATAGAAAACGCTGAGACCGGAAGTGACCAACTAAGAATAAGACTAGACTAATCTTCTGCTCCAGGTAGTTACCTTTCCTGGACAATCATGCCACTGGACAACGATATCGGATGAGTGAATGTTAAAGCTTCTTTAAGAAAAGTGTTTTTTAAGCAATGCTTGATTTTAATAAGTGTTTTTCAGCATAGCTTTCTTTTAAGAAAACTGAAGCTTTTTGGGAAAGAGAGAGAGTTAGCGAAAGGGGCCCTTTCGTTTCGCTTGTGTGAATAATCATCTTGGAGAGAAAGGACGCGTTTGAGACCGCTGGAGCATCTGGAGAGTTGGCTGGGAAATAATAAAAAAAAAATGATCCCTTAAGGGTCCCCTTCCTAAGGACACAATCTATTACTAAAAGTGGTCGTGATGCTTGACTGTGGCCGCCTGAGTAGCGGTGATTGAACGGTAGAATTTGCGTTGGTAAGAGTCCCGTAACTCCATCCTACTTTCATTGTCTCTGGGATCTTGCAGCCAGGCTCTTGAATGGAGAGTGAGTGAAGGTGTACCGCTACTTGGCCATCCATTCACTCGACTCATCGCAGAGCCAGAATACATCGCGAGAGATTCATCGCAAGTCTTATGCAACATGATGCTTGGGAACATTGGGTTCAGTGGGCTACTGGGACCAAGTTCAATGCCCTCCCCAATGTCAGAGCCCAATCCAATCCGCACTTACAGCATTCTGCAAGTACTACTGGCAGTACATCCGACACTTGGGCACGTTGACTCAGTGACCGAAAGGAAAACGATGAGAGGACAATGAACTCGGAAGACAATAGGCAGAGACCCACTTAGCAACCCTCCCCAGCCTCCCTTTCATCCTCGCATTTTCTAAAAAAGATTCCTTTTTAAAAAGCCTTTCTAATTTAAAAACAACTATTCGAAACAAGAAGAGCTTAAGGAAATTGAAAAAATGAAAAGCGGTCTATTGTTCTAACACAATTACTTTGGCTTTAAGACTGAACAATTTTTCTTAAAAATCAAAGTCCTTCACGGAATCCTTGACGAAGAATTTGGGACAGCATAAGTTTCATTTAGAATGACTTGACGCCCTCGAGTTATATTTCAACATTTCTCCAGCATTTTGAAAATGTTTCAATTTTTTTTAACCAAAATTAGAACCAAAACGTTGAAAAAAAGCTTCTTCAGCGTTATTTTCTCTTTCCGCAAACGGATCTGCATGAATTTAGGAAATTCAAATAATTCTGCTAAAATTGTGCCCATTTTCCTCCACCAACTAAAAACTCTTATTTCGGAGGCAGTCAATTACAGTTTTAACAAGTTGATTGTGAATTTGAGCTTGGTTTTGAAGTTTTAAAATTAAATTTAATGTTAGGTTGAGCGTCTCGATGTGGGAAAATGTGTATTGAAAGGGCGTTGAGAGGCCCTCTGAAAAAACTCACTGTAGATCTCTGCGTAAAAAGAGAAAGAACAGTTATGTCTCTTTTTTCCTCCAAATCCCGTTAGACTGTATAAATAGACTTGATCATCACAATAAATTACTTTCCCAACAAAAGGACTCCACAATTCACCTACGGTGCCGACAAATGTACTGCTAGGCAGCAGTAAAGCATGTACTGCTAATACTAAAAAAATCCAGCATCTTCTCTAAAAATTTTACAAAATAAATTCTCTAAAATTCTCTTTCAAACATCAAATGAGTAATGCTCATGAACATTTTACAATTTTCACCTACTTTTCGCAAAAGAATAAGGTGAATTTTGACGAGGGTAATTAAGAACAGTTCCAAAATTAGCATTATTTAATCTCAATTGTCCTCCTTTGAACAAGCGCATGCCACCTAATGAGACCACTTGTTCCGAATTCATAATCTATTATCTGAGAGCCCTAGAACTCAATACCAGAAACAAAGGTAGATTTTCTTGTCCTTTGAATTTTTCAAGAAAATGGTTAACCAATTGAAAAACTTACGAAGGGGATGCGCTGGAAGTCCTGGAGTTGTCTTGGTGGCGGGACTCCAGAGAAGGGTGAAGGGTTAAGCGAAGGGGTCAGGTAGGGCTGGTCCTGGAGATGGTCCTCATGAAGTCAGCTTGTCTCGCACTGTAAGCGTCGGCACAAGGCAGTCCTCCGCCTTTCACTGTCACCACACTCCACTACTGGAGAGAGAGGAGTGAGAGGGAAAGTGTTCCGGGAGGGGGGTTCTGGAGAGCCTTAAAGGGCCTCTGGAGGGGGCCCTTGGCGTGTCACTGGAGAAAGCTGGTGGTGTGGGTATTAGTGTTGCGGGAGTATGATGTTGGTGTGCGTCTGAGGCAGGAGTGACCGTGGTAGCGGAGACGAGTCAAGTTGATCCTGAGATCACCGTTACAGCATCCCCACCCACAGAGGATTGTTGAGTAATTCCACTCGCATTGTTAAGGGCCTCACTACTTGCATGGGAAGTGCATAACAGAAAAAAGGGAAAATCCAGTTAGGATCTCATGCTGAAGCGAGGCAATAACGGAGATGGAAAAGAAAAGCAGAATAAAAGACAGATTCACTCCTCCGCTCTTACCTTTCCATCTCATTTCTCACTTTTCAAAAGTACGCCTAAGTCCTGGAGAAATTAAACTAATTTCAAATAACATTTCATTTAAAAAATTAACTTCAACAATTATTTTCAATTATTTGGGAAAACACCCCAACATTATACTGGAGCAGCATTAACGAACAATTCTTTTAAACAAAACTCTGAGTCGCTGCAATCCCGCTTTAGAAGTAAAGAATCTTCATATTTACAATCTTTTGCATTTATTTTACAATTAAATACTGCTCAATTAAGATTTTCAATGTTCTTCATTTAATTTCTAATTCAATGCCATTAAAAAATTACAATTGAATACGTTTAAATTTAAAATTTTTACAATGTTCTGCATTTAATTTACAATTACATACGATTAAATTTAAGACTATCCAAACATTCTGCATCAGTTTTAATTAAATATGTCTATTTATTACAATTAATTAAATAATATAAATTAAACATAATGACGTGAGTACCCTTACCAGTACTTTCGTGGGTTTTCGGAGAACAGTGTGACCTTGATCTTTAATGACAGATTAGTCTGGAGACAGGCTAATTGGCGGGCCCTTTACATCGTATCAATTCTTTCGATTCCTTTTCGCTTTCATGCATTTTTAAAAAGATTTTACATGGACCACACAAGAAACCAGAGATAATTTTTGTCAACGTTCAAAATATTATTTTTTATTATAAAAAAAATTACCTCCCAATAATAAAGATACAAGTTTAAATCAAGAGAGACATAACAAGCTCTGGTCAGCACTGCACCAGAAGAGATGAATCTGAATATCTGTTGGATGTCAAGTCAATAATAGAGAAGGGTCAAGGGAGTTGAAGTCTTGATCTTGACTTCAAGTGACCTTGCGTCCTTAAGAGCCCTCAGACTAACTTGACCCTTCACTCTTCCCTTGACCTTGGAGATCGTAAACCCTTGCGGTTGAGCTATTGTAAGAACAGTGAACCCTTCAAGTCGTTCAACCATTCAAAAGAGACCATTTCAGAGTCTCCTTCTTACAGACATTTTCAAACAGGAGAGGCCAATGCTCCTCAGAAGTGAGAAAAAGCGAAAGACGCTGAAAGAATTCTGGTGAAAGTGACTCTTTGACTGTAACGTACCCTTTAATGACCTCAAGCAGCTCCAGAGTGTACTTAAGGGCGCTCAACCCGCAAGGGACATTAACCTGGCCGGAGAAAGGAATTGACAAGGGCAAGGGGAGTAAAGGAGGGTCCTTTGGACGGAGATGCCTCAAGTCCCTCTCTTACGTTATGTAAGCTTTTCGAACATCTTCCTCATCACCAAGGGCCTCCAGAAGATCCCGTTCTAAGGGAGGGGACCCTTGACCTTCACCCACTTTACACAGCTTCCCACCTGCAAATCAAGGATCCAGGCTCAAAATATACAGTTCCTTTTATATCTATCCTGGGAACGGATTCTTTTGGACTCTCTGCATTACATGTTTAAGGCTCACCTGAGATCCTATTATTTGAGGGCCCTCTTCCGCTAAAAAATTCACTTCCTACTCTCTCAGAATATCAGTTTTGTTAAAATAGGCTCGTTTGAAGCTTATTGAAAGCATTGAAAAATGCATAAAATTTCAGGAACTAATTAATAATGGTAATAATGCAGTTAACAATTTTGCGTAACGTCTTTTGTGCGCTTTCCTAAAAGTCCCGATAAAGCATTGGTTATTTATTATGAATGATTAGTGTAAAACAGTAGAAAGGCTCGGATGGGGGAATGCCAGCAAAACTAACCTTCTTATAGCAAAGCTTATTAAAGCATATTAACTAACTAACCTTCTCCATTTCTTTTTACATTTGTTTTTGGTTTTTAATTGTTTTTGTTAATTAGCTAATTGATTTTATACTTAAAATGTTGAATAAAATGTGAGTAGTGTTGTGAAGTAAATGTTAATGGGCAAGTTTTTTTCGGATGGGTGTTTCAAGTCAGTGAGTGGGAAAAGGCGGCAAAGCCTTTTGTATTTAAATGATTTATTTCTTTCGATTTCGCTTTCGCTGTTTTAAAAAATCGGAGTCCTGTTTGTATTTTGAATTTAATTAATTTAAAATAGAAGGATTAAGTGAGTTATTTGTTATTTATTTAATTAGTTTTGAAGGTAAGTGATTGTGAATATTGAATGGAGAGTATCATAGAGCAGCAGCGACTTCATCATGAAGAACGGGAGCGAATTATTGATGCAATGGTCAAGGAATTTCTCCACAAGAAGAATTCGGTAATTGAAGATTGATTAATTCAATGATAGTCATTTCGAAGTATGGTTAAGAAAATTCCAAAAATCTTCATGCAACCTTTTTTTTTCACTTGCAGCACCGTGATGTCATAAATTCGGAGCAAAGGACGAAAATGCTGGTCAATGTAAGCTTGGCATGAATGATACTGCTTAATTCAAATTAGGAAGATCTTATTTTGATTATGATTTCTCTATTAATTAAATTAGCGATATATGGACGTAACGGGGTCACTCAAAGAGGCATACGAAGACAAGGAAGGCCTTCGGAAGGAGGAGCTCAAGAGCCTTTCAGGTCCTAATGAGTTCAAGGAATTTTACAATCGCCTTTCAGCTCTACGAGATTTCTTCCGCCTGCACCCTTCCCAAGTTTCAGTTCCGATGTCAGTAGAGTTCGAAGAGTACACTAAAATGCGAGAGTCCAACGACGAGTCATTGACGAATCTCTTGGCTTTCAAGGATGAGGAGGGATATGGCAAGTACCTCGATCTCCACGAATACTACGATAAATACTTGAACCTCAAAGGCGTCGAGCGAGTGGACTACATCACATACATTACCATTTTCGATCGCTTGAGTGACATACCTAGGGAGCGAAAGGGGCAAGATTACCGAAAGTACTTGGAGGCTCTCCTCGCTTACCTCTATGAATTCCTCACCAAGATTAAGCCCCTGACCAACTTTGACCAAATCTTGGCGAACATTGTGACGGAGTTTAACATCCTTTGGGAAAGGGGAAACTGTCCGGGCTGGCCGGTAAAACTTTTTTAATTCAGATTAGTTTGGAAAACTGTATAAATCTTCCTGTTAACTTGCAGAAAGAAAGCCAAACCGGTGCCCTGACGCATACTGGAGCACACCTTGACCTGTCTGCCTTCAATAATTGGGAAGAGCTTGCAACTCTGGGTCTGGATCGACTCAAATCTGGTCTCATTGCGCTTGGACTCAAGTGTGGCGGGTGAATAGCGTATTATTATATATATATTTCCAATATTGATTTTTAAATGAAGAGAGTATCCATTTTCTCATTTAGCATTTAAGAGATCGCGTTGTAATTTTAGAACTGTGGAGGAGCGTGCGAAACGTCTCTTTGGCACTAAAGGAAAAACCTTGGAAGAGATTGACCCTTCCCTTTTTGCCAAATCTCAAGGAGGAAGCAAATGGAAAAAAGAAGAGAAGGACGGTGAAAAGCACAGGGATACTGCGTTGTTGGAACTTCAAATCGTTCGGTAAGTTTAAATATCTTTGATTGATTTGGTGTGGTATTTGTGCCTTAATAATAAGGTTCAACTACTGACTGTAGGTTGGCGGAGATGCTTTCAGAGCAGCGAAATGCGACAAAAGAGAATGTGACACGGAAGCAGGCTCGAACGGCGGGCGAAAAGGAGGAGTCAGAAGAGGAAGAAGTGGAATCCGAGTCAGAGGACGAGGATGATGACGACATTCCCTACAATCCCAAAAACCTTCCTCTTGGGTGGGACGGAAAGGTAATGATAATGAACAAGCGTACAGTTGTTAATAATTAAGCTGAATGATTAGACTGTTCAAAATAATACCTTTGAATTTAAACTACAGCCAATTCCCTACTGGCTTTACAAACTCCATGGACTGAACATCAGCTACAACTGCGAGATCTGTGGAAACTTTACATATAAAGGCCCAAAGGCATTTCAACGCCACTTTGCTGTAAGGAAATTATGGTTGTTTCATAAGTTTTTTAGATTGCCTCAAGATTGTTTTTTTTTATTCTTCGCAGGAGTGGCGTCATGCTCATGGAATGCGATGCTTGGGTATCCCAAACACGGCTCACTTTGCAAATGTTACTCAGATCGAGGATGCTTTGGGACGTAAGATATTTATATATTTTCTAAAAACTAAATTGGATTGTAGCATTACTCCCTTCCTTGAAAAGGGGACTTATAAGTATGTTAAATCTTATTTCCATTACTCTATTTAATTACAGTTTGGGATAAACTCAAGGGCCAGAAGGGGGCGGAGCGATGGATGCCCGAGCAAGAGGAAGAGTACGAAGATTCTATGGGGAACGTTGTCAACAAGAAAACATTCGAAGATCTCAAGCGACAGGGTCTCCTTTAGCTTCACACTCAATTGTCACAATTGAGTTTCTTAATTTTAATAAATTTCAGACATAATCATGATTTATAAAAAGAAAGGATTCAAGGATTATGAAGAACAGGTCCTTTGCCCTGTTTCTATTCAAGATGTATTTACACTTTGCCTCGAAAGGTGTCACTTCCAGTAAAATCCGAAGGTCCTTGGTTATGTGAGGCGAGTCTGAAATCACTGCCAAGGATTTACGCAGCGTCATTAGCTAAACTAGCCTAAACTCTAGATAGGTCGCCTCGTCAGTGAAGGGGGTGCTAGACTTTCTTCCAGGAATAATACATTTCAAGTGGTTTGTTGAATCGCCAAAAGTTGTCGCAGACCTGTGCAAGTGTATGTGTGGTGGGAATGGTAGTAAATGAGCCGCCAGTTGGGGAAACGAAGATAGTGCAAGTGTGTAGGTCTGATGGAGCTTCTAGCTGGTCCAGTGCGAGGCGCATTCCCAAATAGCGCGCCAGGTGCTCCACCTAAAATAAAGAAATCACCATGATAAATTTTTACACACTAATTTTATCGCTCAAATTTTCTTATTCGTACCGAGGCATTCGCAGTGGTTTTGATGTAACGTGTTTGGTTCTGGGCTGTAGCAATTGCAGCGGCACTTGTTCCGTTGATCATATCTGGATGTGGTTTGAAGACCAATTCAACTTCTGTCACCTCTTCCGAGTAGCCTTGATGGAATAAGGATTATATAAAAATTACACGGGTTCTCTTTTCTCAATTTCCCAGAGTAAACTCTTAAATCGTAAGTTGAAATATTGTCTTGTCATACATGAATTGCTAGAAGAATTGTCTCCCGCCGAATCGGTACGGCTGATTTTTGGTGGACTGGGTAGTACTTGACTTGTTTGAGTGCTGTTTGTAGGTGGGATCAGTTGCATGGGCTGGTGTATGCTGGTTTGGGTCATTGGAGTCACTGGCGCCTGGCCAGTGACAGACTGGGTACCAGGCGTTGGAGGCATTCCGTCAGAGGTTGGCGGGGCAGTAGCCAAGTCACCGTCTCCAGCGTTTCCCTTACCAGGCTTCTGAATTTTTTTCTGGTTGTTTGACTGGGCCTTCATCCCCTCTTCAATCGAAGTGGCCAATGCCAGTTGGTTGTGAGACTTGGAAAGACGTGCCATGGCTTTCTGTTGCTGGGCTTCGTATTCGTCTCTACCAATAGTACATTCGGAATTAAAAGGAATCAAAATTGAGATAACAAACGAAACACTAACCCTACCCTAGAGACCCTTAATATTTTATATTTTCCAGCCAATTCCTGGCTGAACTAATGAATAGAGGAAAAGACGAATGCATATAAATTAAGCAAAAGTTAGTTTACCTAGAAGGGTAAATCTTGGAAATAAGCTGATCAAAATTTGGGTCATGGCGAAGCGATCTTTTGGATGCGAGTTTCTTTCTGCAAGTCGGACATTCCTTGTTGCCTGAGCGGAGAGCAGTGACAATGCACTCAGAGCAGAAGCGATGGAGACACTCCTTGGTGGTCATGGTGTTATGAAGCATGTCAAGGCAAATGGGACACATGAGTTCGGAATGTAGGGCCCTGGGCGATACGGCAATCTCGGACCCATCCGTTACTGCCTCCTGCGGAGTCCGGTGCAGCTCGTAGTCCTGTCCAAATATAAAGCACTGATATTTCAACATAATTCGATTGTTTTGAATGAAATGAAACCACAGAAGAGTTTATAGTTTACACTCAGCTCCCAAGTTTTGGCTGTATTCACTGGAGGGACGGGAGTTGCATTGTTGGGTCCCAGTGAGTTTCGTCCAACCGCCGTTGGAGTATTCACCGACGCCGAAGTAGGAGTCGGCACTGCTTGGGACGGAGCTGCGGTTGACTACAAAACCAAAACAAGGTAAGAATTTTGTATCGGCTGATACGCTGAGCTGCAACACTCAATCGTAAAAGGTTAATCGTCAAACGGATAATGTTCATGTAATTCATCATCACATATAACAACCGGTTAGATTGGAGGATTGGACTTTACGGTAACAACCATTCTTTATGGATTTGATGATATGTTAATGACGAGCCGTTAAACCTCACTCTCAAGTAATCAGCTTGTCATTAATTATAATCTAGCGATACCATTAATCGTTCGTAACTTTAATTACCTAAAATTCGACACTAACAACCAAAAGGAACAAAAGAGCACTTACCCCGGCCATTGGCATTCTCATTTGCTTCTTGATCAATCTTCAATGACCTCACACAGCAAGTCACTTTCATGCACTGCTATGTTTCTTAAGAAAAGAGATGTTTGTTCTAAGCAACAAACAATTATTTTATAAACGCAAACAAATTTCAATTGTTTAACTTTTGTTTGGTTTGATTGTTTTTGTTTACACATTACACAAACTTGAAGTTCGTCCCAGCTCTTTTCATTTCAAATCTCCAAAACGAGATTTATTGAAGGAAGCATTTAAAAGTAAAAACATTAACATCTCGATAATAAGTTTCAATATGCAATTTTAATTACATTATCAATGGAAATCGGTTATTATAAATTGCAATTAAATTGAACTTTAAACTGGCAATTATAAACGTTCACGGTCATTCAACTATAAATTTTCCAAATACTTGACAAGTTGTCTCAGACTTTGTTTCAATTTGACATCAGTTTATCAATCAATCAAATTCAACCTTTTCCTTTAAATATAAAAGTATAATTATTCAACAAAATGAAGTTTAAAACAACTTAATTAGGGTTTAAAAAGTTTAAAATAATGATTTCTGACTAATGAGATGTGCTAATGCATGCAAGCGTTAAGTGTACGTTTAAAATCGCTTATTTAGTCTCCCTTCCCCTTGGCTGCGGCCTGCTGGTCATTGTCCTTGTCACCTTCGAAGAATTCGCTTGGATGCTGGATGCGCTTGTCTTCCTCGGCTTGGTTCTTTCTCTCGTCTGGATTGGGCTCATCCACAATTTCCAGTTTAAGGAGATCCGGAGGAACGTCCTGAAATTGGACGCTTGGGGCGTGCTCCAAGATTTTGAGGTTCTCCAGCGTATGCTTCACAATGAGGTCCAAATACTGTTTTGAGTTGGCATTGTCCTGTCTCGTAACAACCTCCGGATGTAGCGTAAAGTCAGGACCAAAATATTCAAAGTACTCTGTTAAAAGAAACTTTAGACTTTAGAAAAAAAAATTAATCAAACTAGCAAATTTTGAAATTAGTTCAAGTTACCTGTGTAGGGCAGTTCGTTGTTGATGGACTCGTCAATCAGGAGAGAGGTTTCATATGTCCAGCATCTGGCGACGTTCCGAAGGGTGTAGCCTCCGCCGCCCAAAACAAGAACGGGTAAGTTGAAATCCTTGACAAACTTAACACATTCTCTGGAAATTAAATTTACAAAGTTATTACAAGCCGAATTGGGTGCTTGAGCGTTCAGCGTTAATCTTCCACTCACCCATGACCCTTGGCAGAGAGACTAAAACAGCCGAGTCGATCGTTAGCAAGCGAATCTGCCCCACATTGTAAGACAATGGCACTTGGACGGTAGTACTCCATAACGCTCTTAAATAGAAGAAAATCTGCTTCGGTTTTCTCATTTTAAACGAAATGGAAATGAATATCATGTTGAGGCAAACTAGATATTTTACCTGAATAATTGGTTTAAAAATCTGGATGTAACTGGCGTCATCAATACCTTCACGGAGGGGAACATTGACCGAATAGTATCGACCTCCCTCGGATCCTATTTCATACATATCACCTGTCCCAGGGAAAAAATAGTTTCCGTACTTGTGAAAGGACACGGTCATAACCCTGCGCGCGCATACAAGCAACATCAATCAATCATCAAGCTCACTGGAATCTAAATCGTTGTAAAATTTGTGGTAACCTGTCAGTGTGATAAAAGGCTTCTTGTACTCCGTCCCCATGGTGGATATCAATGTCAATGTACAGAACCCTTCCATGATACTTGAGCAGCTCCAGAATAGCTATGACGATGTCGTTGATGTAGCAGAAGCCAGACGCTTCGGTCTTCTTGGCATGATGGAGTCCACCGGACCAATTGATAGCTATGTCACAGTCGTCATTGTTGATCTTTACGGCTCCTTCCAGTGACGCACCCGTGTACATCGAACAAAAGTCGAAGAGACCATCGAATACAGGGCAATCGTCGCCGACATTGAACGAACTGAGGCTCTTACTAAAGCCCTGAATATTTTGAGGCGTCACACGCTGGAGGAACTCCACGTATTCTTCCGAATGAAACCTTTATTAGAGTAAACAATCATAGTGCAAAATACTATGCTGCTGAACTAACTTGATTGATAATTGTACTTCTTTACCGCGACATGTCATGAGACGAAGCTCTGTACGGTCGATACAGCTGCATCTTCTTGTCCAGACCATAGTTGAGGACGAGGCTGTGTGTCACCGTTAATCGATGAGGCTTCATGGGATGTCGAGGACCATAATGGAAATTTCCGACGTCCCCGTCGTAAAAGTAAGCAACAACACGATTTTGCGAGCTGTCTGAGCCCATTGCTTAAAAAAATCCAGATTGTTTCCAAATGCTTTCTTAATTTCTTCACACTCTGCACTCTAGGACAGGTTATTCGTTATTTCTATTATTAATCATGCTTACAAAGCTAGGCTTAAAATAAATGGGGCACTGGAAATGGCCCTGTTACTACAATTAATTCGATAATCACTAAATACTTAATTAACCAATTTCCAATTCCTAAATTAATTAACTAAATTTCCATTAACCAATAAGATCAGCTGTACATTTTCCTGACTCGTCAATTTAAAATAATTTAAATTTAAAATTTAAAACAGAAGTGCAATTCCCAGACATTTTCCAATTTGGTGTTGGGGTATGCAATTTGCAATTTTTGTCGCGATAAAATTAATTTATTTTCATGATTTATTTATACTGGTTATTCTCATCTTCAACTCTAAATAATCAATCATTATTTTAATGATTTGACACCACGTTAAGATAATTAACGGCGCAATTTACCCAGACTGAATTTCATTTCACAAAGATGAAAAGTTCCTTCATTCATTCGAAGCACACGTGTACATTTGGGTTCGCCGAATCTTCCATAAAGAACTCCGAATCCTCCACAATATTAGCGAACCTTGAAGCGGATGAGCCCTGAAGGCACCTGTCCTCAAGCCACCACCCAAGCCCCCACCCTCCCTAGTCTTAAGATTGACAGACTTTCTGTCTGTTGCCAACCGTCAAATGAATAAGACACAGTTTGATTTAGCTCCGTAGAGCATTTATTTATTTGGGCATTTTAGGAGTCATAGGCCCTTTAGGTCATCAGCGAGTCACTCTAGGTCATCGGCGGGTCATCGGCGGGTCATCAGCTGGTCATCACGAGTCATCGGTAAGTCATAGAGACTTTAGAGAGGTGACTAGAGAGAGTTTTTTGTGGTCATAGAGAGCCACAACCAGCGATCAGCGCTGCTCAGCGACCAGGTACAGCCAGCGACGCATCCCTACGTCTATCAGCGTCCATCTACGCCCCGTCTACGTCCACCTACGTCCACATACGGACCCCGCTCCGCCACATACGGACCCCGCCCCGCCGGAACCTAACCGCACCGTACCTACAGGTACAGCGAACCGAACCGAATCGAACCCATCAAATTAGCATAAATAAAGCGAACCCTCGAACCGGGTTCGCTAGGGTTCGATTTGACACATCCTCTTATGGGAAGGGTTCGCCGAACTCCGAATCCTTCGAACTCTCCAGCCCAAAAATTTCCTTGCGCCGAACCGGGCCGTACCCTCATAAAAAATTTGGGGCAATCAAACCGAATCAAACCGTACCCAGGATTCGGTATGAATCGGGGTATGATTCGTGACTGCGAACCGTAAAGGTTCGCTCGATTCCAAATGTACACGTGTGATTCGAAGGCAGAAAGTAGGAAACGAATTTGATTGGTCTAACGGTAATCTGCAATGGCAAGTTTTAATTAGTTAAATAAAAGAAAATTAAGAAGGTTTGTTTCCAGCTTTCACTAACACGCATTTCATTCAGCGATTCATTAAAATACTACAGTAAGAGCCGATTTGTTTTTATTAAGAGACCGGACGACGGCGGCGTGGTAAGTCTTGAACAGGTTAAGTTGATAAATTGTTTCCTTTTACACCTATCTCGTGCTTGTGCATGCGTGATAAGGATGGATGATTATTTGTATTATTTCTTATTGCAGCAGTTTGACCTTTTGACCTTGAGGTGGAGGGAGGGGATTAGTTGGACTAATCCTTTCTCCAGGTTGCGAATGTGAAGGTTACATTCCTGGAGATGTCACTATTGGTGGTCCATCTCAAACCACGGCACCACTGCCTCCAGTCAGAAATTTTCAGTCGCCTCCATTTTTGCTTCCGAATACGATCCAAGCCTTTGCAACGCAGAGCCATGTCAAGTAACGGTCATCTCCTTCCCAAGGTCTTTGTGTCTCGTCCAGACATTCCAACTCCCGCTCTCGAATTGCTCAAACAACGGTAGGCTTTGTCTCTACTTCTGAATTAAACCATTTAAGTTAAAATATGTATTCAGGTGCCAAGTGACTACGTGGACAGATTTCAGCCCGTGTCCTCGTGAAGTTCTTTTGAAGAATGTGAACGGCGTCGATGCTCTCTTCTGTACTGTTCAGGATAAAATTGACGAGGAGGTATTGAAGGCAGCTGGACCGACTCTCAAAGTGATTGGAACTATGAGCGTTGGATATGATCATATAAATATGGCTGCTCTACGCCAAAGAGGAGTAAAACTGGGTTACACCCCGGACGTGCTTACTGATGCAACGGCAGAGGTGACGACCAAATGAATAATAAATGTTTCGTGTTGTAATTTATATTCTTGTGTTCAATTTATAGTTAACTGTGGCTATTCTACTTGCTACGTCGCGTCGCCTCCTAGAAGCGAATCAAGCGTTAGTAAAGTAAGAAATCAGTTCAAAACCTTTAAGTCAGCCATTTGTGATACAATTTTTTTTTCTCCTCTTCACTTTTAGTGGTGAATGGATTAAGAGCGGATGGGGACCGACTTGGATGATTGGAATGGGCCTGGCTGACTCCACTGTTGGCATTTACGGAATGGGCAGGATTGGCCAAGGTGTATGGAAGCGTCTTGTTCCATTTGGGGTTCAACAATTCATTTACAGTGGCCGAGGGAAGCGAGATGACGGTAAGGATTTTTTTTACAGTGATGCCTTGCTTTCTTCTAACCTGATTTCATTATAATACAATTTCATGTTTTTAGTTGACGGTCCACGCTACGTCGAATTTGACGAACTCTGCGCTTTGAGTGATTTCCTCGTTGTAACTGCCGCTTTAAGTCCAGAAACAAAAGACATCTTCAATGCCAGGGCCTTTGGGCTCATGAAACCCACAAGCATCTTTATCAACAGTTCTCGCGGGGGTATTGTTTGGATTAGCCATTTTTTCGTTTTACTCTAAAGATAAGTGGTTTGATTATTAATTTCGAATCTGATTCTTATTCTTAAGGTTTAGTGAAGCAGGATGATCTGATCGATGCTTTGGAGAAGAAACAAATATTCGCTGCTGGACTGGACGTTATGACCCCGGAACCGCTCCCTCTTAACCATCCTCTCACCAAGCTCAACAATTGTGGTAAGCCCGTCCTAAAAGCTGGTTGTTCCTTTCCGCGATGACATTACTTGACCTTTGCCCTTAACCTTCCCAGTTTTACCCGGTGAATGGCTGAAGTGGGAGGATTCTGGAGGAAGCATAATGCTGAAACAATCTCCTCTCCGTACATCATTGTCTCTCCTCTTGTGTTTATTCGTGTGGATGCTAAATGCCACGCTTCAAGGACTTCAATCCTTCCAGCAACTCGGTCACCTCGTTTCGACTTGGCCAACATTCTTCCTTATCCAAATAAGCTAACTTGACTAATCTCCTTGAGACTTACCTCTCCTAACATTGAAAATCAATAAAAGTTTATTGCAAATAGATTGCTTCACGCTTTTCTACTTTATTTCCAGTTGTGATTCCACACATCGGGAGTGCAACACTACAGAGCAGGACTGCCATGGCAGTCCTCACAGCTCAGAACATCATAGCTGGAATTGAAGGAAAGAAACTCCCAGAGGAAATTCTGTAAACGAAGCTTATTCCAGACAAATTCTATCATTTATTCAACCAAATAAATTCACCAAAAGTTACTTAAAATAATAACAATAAGAATAAATGACCGAACATCTACTTCTGGAAGAGGGATGGAATGATGGAAATAAGTAGTGAAACATTGAGACAGGTAGCTCCAAATACTGAGAGTGTACAAATTTGGATGAGATGAAAGGTTAGTAATGCTGATGCTGAGACACCGCTTAGGTCAATATCATGCACTTTGACTAGGGGACTGGATGGATTCGTCTGAGAGACTTAAAAGAGCACGTTCTTCGCAATTTTGAGGACTTGTTCCGCTGCTGTTTCGATTCTCATCCAGGCTCAGGACACGCCCATCCCTGATTGACTCTTGATACCTGGAAGGGCCCTAATCAGGCCTTACAGTATCTTCCAATATTCCTAATACGCAAAACAGACCAGTGAGTTATAAATTACCTGTATCCGACTTCCATTTCGCTATTGCTGTCCCGACGCTCATAATAGCCCACCGACTTCCGTCTTTTGAAGAGATAAGTAGATATGAGGAAGAGAATCGCGAAACCAATTAAAACACCTCCTCCTTAGAAAACCCATATGCATGAAATTAGAATTTATATGATCCAATATAATGTTCGGTGAGCATTCCTTTGTTGTTAGTCACAAAAGTATTGGCATTACAAAACTCGGGATTACCTGTGATCCATAGAATGGATGATTTCGTTGCCACATCATCAGGAGCAAGAGCCTTGAGCAGAGCTGTGCTGGACCCATTGTTTGGTGGCGTTGGAATACGGAGCAACTCGCAAAGGAGGGGAAACAGGTCAATGTTGTTAAACGGCTCTAACTCAAGGCCAGTTGCAAAGGCAGGTCCAGTAGCTCTGAAGAAGGGACTCATATGCATCAAATGATTGTCGTAGCCATGCGTTCCATAAATATTGGCACTGAAATTAGCTAACATTGAAAAATAAAATATTAGTAGTAGCATAGTAGCCAATTGTAAAGTCAATCAACATGCTCCTATTTTCATTTTTGCGTTCTGTAGCTCCAATGTATTACCGCTAGTATACCTGAGAGATTGTATTTATTTTGGTAGTGGGCAATTTTAGCGTAAAAATCATCGAAGACGAAGCCAAGATCCGCAAAAAGAAGTATAGGAGTGATTCGCCTGCTTTGTGAATAGTGCCAGTGCGGTTTTAACTTTGGCATGTCTTCCTTTTTGTAGACTGAAAAATTGCGCGTAGCAGACGCTGCTTTCAACTCTTGATACAGAGGATCAATCTCCTCACCTCCATTACAATATTTTAAAAAAAATTATAATTTGTATTATGTTACTTGCTTGAGTTCAATGGAACACAATTTGTTTGTATATACTCTTACCATTCGCTGGCTGAAGATGATAATTTGGAGATCCTCCGAAAATATTGTACCTAGAATGATTGAGGATACTGGAAATGTTGATAATGTTGCTTGGGTGAATGGCCTCAAATCCGTGGTCACTAAGGAAGATGAGGTTGACATATTCTAAGATTTGAAGGCCTTTGAGTTTAGCAATGAAATAGCCTGTCAATCGATCTACTCGCTCAATCATGCCCTTCACCTGAGCCGAGTCTGGACCAAAAGCATGACTCTGTCCGTCCGGCTCTTCAAAATACAAAAAGACGAGGTTGGCAGGATTCGTGACGTTTGACACCCAAGAGACTGCCGTATCTATTCTGGATTCAAAAGGAAGGGTGGGATCATAGTTCACAATGTAGCTCGCCGATGTTTCGTTATGTCCAAACGGGTGGGATGACCCTGGCCACATCATTACACCAGAAACACCTCCAACCCATTCATTCAATACCTACGGAGATTCATAGCACTTGAATTCTTAACAAATGCTAAGCTTAAATTTAAGGCACACTTCCTTACCCACAGTGGAACAACATTTGGGTCATACACCCAAAAGCGCTTTTCCTTAACGCCAAGTGTCTCATTGTAAAGTGGATCAAAGAGCTTGTTGTCAACAACTCCATGAGTCTAAACAAAATTAATTTTCTTATTTCAAAATTGTACCTAATCTCCATACTTTTAGTTACGGTTTTTCTTTCTTTAGACCTCTGTATGGAGTCCAGTGGCAATGGAATGATGATTCGGAAAAGTCTTCGTTGGAAACTGGGGCTATAGTTTCAGGTCATTTGTACACGATAAAATAAGCGATTCCTTTCAATTAATTGAACAAGGGATTGATTACCTTGATATAAGAGGCGAAAACGCCGTTGGCTTTTACCCAGTCAAGGTTCGGTGTATCTGCCTTGGAAAAGTAGTCGTATCGGAAACCATCGAATGACACCACGATAAAGATAGGACGATTAGAAAGGCCAGCACCAGGCTTTAGCGGAACAGAGAAATTGACCTCCAAACTTGCCTCGTGACCTTTGACATTGTCATGAAACCTTTCGTCACTGCCAACGGAGCAAATCACAAGACAAATATTGCACAATAGTTTCCAATCCATGATTTGGTAATTTAATTTGTAATTAAATTTAATCGTTTTTATTGCACAAACTTTGTCGGCAGAAGACACAACAGCTTGAAGCGAAACAGCTGTTCCGGTAGTGTGTACAATGATTTTGAATTGTGTATTCCCGCCCATAAATCTCAAAGACACTAAAATCTAAGCTTCCCAAGACCGACCCAATACTATTTAAAAGTTAAAGTTACAAATTAGTTAAAGTATGATTAATTACAATTAACTGATAAAAAGATTAATAAGCTTTGGGTTTACAATAATAAATATTTCGACCTTTTATTAATTCCAATTTAAGCTACCCGATAATCAAACGGGGAAGTAATTAATCGAAATACAAACACGATATCACATTCACAATTACAGCACACAACAATAATTATTACTCGCAAGATTACACTATTTCCTAATCAATCATCTATTCAGAGGATGGAAACCAATTCACGAAATATGATTGTAAAGAGATTACTGCGACCTTGACTGATAAAATATTACTAAAAACTAATATAAAAGTTTCTGCGTAGGCTGTTAATATTCTGTGCATGAAAATTGACATTAACATTAACAACGTATGGGAAGATTGCAATTTCGTTTAGCAAGAGCAACTGGACTCGTCGTTTGTTCCATTATCGCTGAACAGTGATATTTGAGGCTGGGGCTGCAAGGAAACTGAAGGTGAGGCATTCCCGGGGCCAGGACTCATCAATCCTTTCCTTGCCTTCAGCTTATGGGCCAAGGTCATAAATATACTGTCCACGTGGTTTGCCTGACTGTCATCAAGTGCGGATGTCTCAAACAACTGTAAAAATATGTTCAATTTCAAAGACGTGCATAACGTGAAGCTATTTCTGGAGTCTCAGATAAAGGCTGGAATTGTTGCTTAAATAATATATCGTAAATGAAACTGAGAATATGGTCAAATTAGATGCGAACGGTTTAGCATAAGAAATATTTGAATTACAGGCATTTGATGGGAGTCCGCAAATTTTTGAGCAGTATTCGTGGGTACCAATTGAATGCCGCAGTCCAACTTGTTACCAATTATAAGGCGCGGGACATCATCTGTGAGTCGATGCTTCTCACATTCTGAAATCCAAGTTGGCAGGGAGTCGAAAGTAGACGGATTCGTCACATCGTAGACAAAAACGACGGCATTAACATTTCTGTAATAGTGCTGGATCATAGACTTTCTAAAGCGTTCCTGGCCGGCCGTATCCCATAATTGTAGCTGCAAAATTAAGCCTTTATTGTGAGCCATTTACAACACCCGGGGCCAGGACTCATCAATCCTTTCCTTGCCTTCAGCTTATGGGCCAAGGTCATAAATATACTGTCCACGTGGTTTGCCTGACTGTCATCAAGTGCGGATGTC
>VYYI01000312.1:0-35551 GCA_021029175.1 Bilobella aurantiaca | reverse complement strand
GGGTACGCGCCAATTCGCTCTGTAAATCTTGCCCAAACGGCGGGGCCGTCGTTTTCGATAGCAGCCGATTGATCTAGTAAACAAATAAGAGCAATAACGTTAAGGAGCCTCATGATATGTTTACAAGTATGTTAAAACTAAATGATTTTTGGAAGAATTTTTCTTAATGAGATTTTTGGGTTTTAAAGGATTTGAAATGTTGCAGAATAAGCAGAGGTTTTATACCAAAATTTGAGAGCCACACTGTCGTCACTTTGACGTATCAGTTCTCCTAGACTTTTGACATGGAAAATATTGTTTGTTCACTTTCAATCGTGCTCTCTACATGGCAAATGTTCCAAAACGGTTGGCAGTAAATGTAACAGTAAAACACTGTACCACACAGCAAATGATACATGTAGTAAAGAACGAATATTACAATTCTTAAGCTACAACGGCAATTCCTACACTGTATATGTTACTTGGTCAATACTCGCCAAACTTACTCAAGTTTAGTTTTACAAATTTCATAGTATAATATACAACTTTATTGTATTGTTAAAACTTATAACTTCAGCAGAAAAGTTATGAAAGAAGTAGAAAACCGAACGGAAACGTATCACTGTATCGTATAACAAGTATTCAAAAAATGGTACATACATGACATTTAAAATTTTTATTGATTTACCAAAACTAACAATTTTCAAATTGCCAAATTTAGGTAGGACTGAGGTCGCCACTCGCCAATGAGATTTATTGTAAAATTAAAGTGATTTGGATAAAAAAATTGAGATGGAGATTTGAAAATAATGAAACTATAACTGTGCAAAGGTAGGCAACCCAAAATCGCCCAATGATTATGTTCTACTTGTATTCTCGTATTTATTTTGCTCTGGGCGTGCCTTACATAACGTTATGTTAGAGTTACCCAATTCACATATACGAAATTTTTTTGTCATTGTAGTAATAAGAATTTTGTAGAAACAAAACGGTGGAAATGGTGTCTCCGTTTTGCACTGAGATTTTCAAGAGTTTCGTCTTTTCCATAACAAATTACTGTTTCACCTCACTTCAACCCAATGCTTGTATAATTTAATTTTTTTAATGGACCTACGTCAAACATATTTTTGCTGTTTTTCATTTGTCCTTGTTGATGTCGTACCAGTGTTCGTTAAAAAATTCCTAATGCAAATTGCCTAATTCTTGTTTGTTGCCCTTCTGCGGAAAAACTGTTTTCCGAAAATACTATTTTTGAAAATTTGTCGAAAACATGACGCCACTTTTGATAACGACGAAGCTTCAGTAGCAATATTAGCTCCAAAATGTGCTATGTCAAAAGCAGACATAACTGTAGTTGCAAAAGTTGTTAATGTTAAGGCTATTATCTCTGGTCAAAAGCATTCCTATGTAAAGCATTGATTTTTGGAAAGAAAGCACACCTAAACACCCAAATCTATAAAAAAAAAAACGTTTTAGTGTATTCTCAATTACTACTTGATGAGAAATAACTGTTTAGCAAAATGTTTTGTATGAAATTGAAATCACATTATGTAGGATGTTTCAGGAGCAGTTTTTCTTATGCAAACACACTAGTTCCAAGACCCGCTCCTAAGACGGGAATTCACCTGCAACAATATTGGCCTGAATTTTACTAAATTTCAAGTTCTCATTGAACTAACGATTTAATTAAAAAAATGTAACTTTTACTTTCTAATAGGATTTCCCAACGCCAATTTTGTTAATTCCTGAGTTGCAATGAAACCACCTTTCATAATTTTCACAAAAAAACCAAATGTAAAGTTGGGAAAAGTTTTTCCGGGGAAAATAATTGTAAATTTTATTTTATTTTCTATTATTACTTTTATTAGCGGCGCAAAAAATGGCGAAAATTAATTGGCTCATAATCTATTCTTTGCTACTTTATTGTGGTTATAACGTTTAGTACTAATCAACTTAAAAATATTTATATGCACCTAAGAACATTTTGCAAGTGTATTAATATTTGTCGATTACAATTAATTAGCTGTTAATTAATTAAAATATTTTGAAAGCTTTTGAAAGGTTTTATTTAGCTACAATAAATATAAAAACTCCGAACTACATGAAAAATCAATATACAAAAGTTAATGGTTGCTAATTTTTAATGATAATTAAGTAAATAGAAATTGTTATATAGATAATAGAGAAATATAGATAACATTGTTGGCTTCCGAGTACATAAGAACTACTAATTATGTGTATGAAATTCAAGTTCCAAAACTTTTTTTTGCTAATTCTTACTCACAATTAACTAATGGGGATACTAATTGACAATCGCTATTGAAATTTCATAAATAATTAACTTCACCAGCTTTCCGAACAACGTTATGCTTTCAATATTTCATTTCGTTCAGCTTAATGAGCTAAATTCCATTAAACCAGTGGCAACGATGTCTTATTTGGAAGATGCTGTCCAGCTTAAATTTGTCATAAAAGAAGCGAATTCTTCACTTTCATCTCACCTAGAAAAGGAAGGCAGAAATTTGACCAAGGTGACCATGCAAAATGCATGTTCTGTTGCATTACAAAACGTTCCCATGCACAATAAGCAATTAAATGCTGGCAAAAGAAAGAGGCTTAAAAAGGGTCTGGAAATTGATTATTTCCAAAAAATACATTATACTTATACAATACGTTATATTGACTCTTCAAATGAAGGAAAATGCAATCTGCTGTTATAACCAATTTTTCAGAAATTAGATCGAAGTCAAATAATTTGGCATTGTGAATTTAAAATGTAAAAATTGTTGTTCTAGGAAGGATGAAAGTTTTAATGTTTTTTTTAGTGAGCTTCAAAAAAAGTTTCATTGTTTTTTTAGAAGAATACTTTGAATTGTCGAGAATTTTTTTTTGAAAAGTAGTAGATGTTTAAGTGTCATGTGTTTTGATTTTATTTAAGTTCTAACTCTTTCTCTTTGGTATCTTATTTTTGTGATTTAATTTGTTTGGTGGTTTCATGGACGCAAGTCCCAAGGAACATGAATAAATATCTAAAAAAAAAACTGTAGCACGTGTTTGTATACGTGACCCTAATACCTTAAAAGGTCATTACCCAAAATCAATATTATAGGCCCAAATTTTATTTAAACTTCATAGACTGGTTTGTGAGTTTTTGTTCAAAATTTTGGAATTTCAAATTGAAGACTATAAAAAATACTTTGCACTTTGAAACTATAAAAATCACGGCTAAATTCCCATAAGGTTTTTAGAAAAATTAGCCAGAAAAGTTTTCAGTTCTAAGATATTTGTTGAAGTCAGATTTCATGTCAAACGCCTTTTGTTTCAAAATCCAGTGGAGCTCACAAATTGTCTCTGACTACTTTGGATATTAAAAAAATGCTAAGTTAACTCAAATTTTGACATTTTGACAAACTACCATTTGACATTTAAGCGAATATTTAAATAATAAAAATTTGCAATTTTTTGAAATAAATTAATAAAATAATTAAATATAATTTAACGTTCTCAATACTTTAAATCTTCAAAACTTACAATTTACGCTAAAATACAATTTTAAGGCAATTTTAAATTACTATTTTATTAGGAATTTAGTTAGGGCAAGATCAATGGAGTTATGACTGCGAGGAAGTGAAAGTGTCATTATGCAAGACACGTCAGTACCAGTTTTGTCTGATAAAAATATTAGAAAGTCCAACAAATGTTATGCATTCACTAGTTATGTCACATTTGCGATTATGTAAATTACCACACGAGCTAGAGTAAGATTTCTATTATTTCTTTCTACTTTAAAATGTGTAACTCTCAATTGCTTTTCAAGCATCAGACACAAAATAACTTCTAATTACGCATTACCATTACTATAGTTATCGCAAAAAAATGGTTGCGTTAATTAGAAACTATTACTTTTGGTTAGTGTTTGCTTATATTGTTTTTCAAATTTCAGCTCACAAATTCCTTGGTCATGAAGATGAAGATTATGATGACCATCCACAACCCGTAAGTTTCATAACTCAAAAATTAATTTGCATATTTTACTACACACACATTGTTTAAGTTATAAAAATGTTTTAAAATAATTAGAAATGAATTACTATATACACAATATGTCATTTGCTGATTTTACATTGCATTTTTATTTCTGGATATTAAATATATAAATTAAAATCTAAATTTACTGTTAACAATAATATATATATATAACAGCTTTATTATTGTTTAAGTTTTGTTTGTTTAAAATGTTTGAATTGTTTATTAAGTGTCGGGGGAAAGGAGAAAAGTGCGAAGAAGATGAAGACTGTTGCCATCACGTTCCGTGTTCTTTTCTAGGATGGGGTCATGCTATAGAAAAACTGTGTCTCTATGTTCCTAAGCCTGAACATGCATTTATTCTGTCTAAATTAAAAGTAGGGGAAGTAGTCAGCAGGAGCCTCTTACTACAGCAGCTCATTGTAAATAATACTGATCATAAGCATCACAAATAGCTTAAGTAATATGTTTAGTACGATTTTGATGTTATTTTGATGTAAATCTGTTTTCAACTTACGCCACGAAGTCATTTATTTGCTAACAGTAAGATTTGATGGTTTGTTTCAAAATAACTTCTAACTTCTAATTTCAAAATAATTGTTTTTTCATATCACAATCAGGAATAATTGAAATTTATAATTTTTGTAATGAGACAAAGCCTCAAATCTTACTGTTGCAAATTATTTTTGTGTAATTTTCAATAGCTTCTTAGTATCTGTCAAATAAATTAGATCTTGTACACACAAACGTGTTGAATTGCTAATTTAAAAAAAAAGTTCTTTTTTAATTGACTGTTTTTTTACTACTCAATTTATGCTTCGTACACAAATAGGAAAGCGCGTATTTTTATGTTTAACGCTGCACTCCAAAATATGCAAGAAAAAATGTTTTGCGTAAAAAAATGCTAAAAAAGCTAATACTTAAATAATGTAACCAACTTTGCAGAGTTTTATTTAGAATGTTCGCATTCAACCAGTCCCATTACATAAAATGTCAATATAAGACAAACACGTGACAAGACCTAACTCAACATACCTAAATTAAATTTAATAGGAGAGAATATAGACTCTTTCAATCTATAGTCTTTTGAACTTTGACCCCGATTCACAAGAAAAAAGATATTGGACCCTCTCCTGTAGCAAATCCGCAATTCACAATCAAAAATGGACTAATTGTTTGGTTGCGGTGAGTAATCCTTCATTGGTTTTCCACTTGTAGACTAGCAACAGACTATTATTTAAATTACTCCACACCAAAAAATTCACAGAAGAAATAAACGGTCGAACTTATTTTTAACTCTGTACAAAATGCGCCTCGTGTTGATTCTTGTCCTCAGTATTAGCGGATTTTGTTCAGCTGAAAATACTGCAAGCGTAAGACAAAGTATACGCTGTATTACTTCTGTTTAGGCCCTTAAAATTGTTGTGATTACGTAGGAACCAGAGGAAGCCAGGGAGAATGCAAAACGCCTATTTATGCAACTGGACAAAAATCAGGATGGTGTTGTGGACAAGGACGAATTTAACCTTGACTTGGTAAAAGCTGGCATTGGATGTCAGCCGGCAGAGACAAGTGGATATTCTGAAAAGTATGCTGAATATGTGGTTGCACTAGGAAAATGGTGCCTTGAAAATCAGTATTGTTCCAATGTTATGAAATCCATATACGAATAATAAGACGAAACTATGGCTCAATTAGCGTGATATTTTTAAGTTATTTATGTGATGCATGGAATTTAAAACATACAAATACTGTAAATATTTTAGTAAATTATTTCTATGGTTATCTGTTTATATTGTAATAGGATACATAGATATATATGCACATATCTGCTTAATAAACTCTGACTTTGGAATGCGTAAGTGATGTTAGAGCCTTAGATTAGTTGTTAGGATATTTGCATGGAGGTCTTTTCCGACAGTTAGAAAATAAATTTGAAGAGAGCGGGGGCGGTCACACAAAAAGCCACCACTTCTCATTGTAAACTCTAATTTCATCAGTTGAATTCTCCAAATTTAAAAATCTTATGAACAAAAAAAATAGCTTATTTGCGGTCGAGAACAGCAATGTTTATTTTCTCCTTTATTACAATGCAACGGTATCTTAGCAAGTCAAGGGAAATGCATTGCCTGCTTGCTGCTGCTTGTAATAATTTCCAGCGTTTCGGCATTTTGCGAATCTGCAATTACAACCAGTTATTTGAATGACGACTAACTTACCATTTGATTTATTATTTTGGCACCAAAGAGGATTGATTTGCAAATTGTACAAAGCAACATCAGAGAAATAGTTGATTAAGTCGTTGTCATACTAATGTTGTAAATTAATGTTAAATTTAAACTAAAAAAAACCAGAATCATTTAGATCTATTACCCTTGTACACCTGTTGTTCTATTACTTTCCACACCCAAACTGGCACGTTCTAAGACAATTGTATTTTACATTTAATTTTTGATTTCTAGCACGGGCTAGGTTGGCTAGTCTCAAGAACGATTACTATGTAATAGAAGTACAATTTTGTCAAAAAAAACTACTAATAAAAAATTCATAGCTCGGGCTCCGGAAACAGCTACTGTGGGATTTTTGCTGTACCCTCCAATACTACGATACACCTACAATTACATTCTCTCACTATGCAAAAAAAAATACTCCATGTAAACTACCTATCTCGCCATGAGTTTGTCGCATTATGAAATTTTTTTCGCCATTTGCTATATTTACTATTGCATATTTGCCGTTTGCATATTTTGTATCGTGTAGGTCACTATGAGAAAAATCTGGCATACACAAAAAAATGGTTCAGAAAGATACCTGTAGAGCGGTTTTAAACTTACCCGTGTCAAAAACCTTTGCCAGAATAAATTTTTTGCCTTCAATCCAGTATGAGAAGGCAAAAGCTTTCCAATGTGGCACTACCTCTGCATCATCGGTACCATCGGATAAAACCTGCCCCTTCTAAAAAAGTAAAAAAAATTTTGCAAGCTTATATATTTAACACTCAAGCATTATAATTGCATCATTTCGGTTTCCATGTTTTGTAAAACAGCCGAAATTGAGTTGGTATTCATATTGACAAACGCAAACAAACTCGGTTAAGGACAGAAGTCGCATTTGCAATTACTGAAGGCGTTTAATTCGCATGATTAGAAGCAACAAAAACTAAATTTATAAACCACAAAATTAAAAATATAACATTCAGAACTGGAAACTTCCATTCCGAGGAAAAGAATTCCCTTGAACGTACTGCTGTGTTAGGATGAGCTTGTTTAGCCTAACTTTTTTTACTTAATATTAGAGAACTAAAGTAATTGCAAACATAAAACCAATGTTACAACGGTTGATTTTTAGCTGGACCTTTTTCACCAAAGCACAGTGGACCCGACTGGGCACTGATTTGGCCAACTCATTTTTCATTGAAATTCTCAACAGTACTTGCATGTTTTGTGTTACAAAATCAAGTAATCAGCGTAAAATACACATTTTTGTACCATGTACAAAAAGCGTGGTTGCGGGTTAGAAACCTACATTCACTTATCGATTTTTCCTTTTTTTTTTGTACATTTTGGGTTTGTATTTTAAACTATTACTATGTTAAAGATGACTATGCCTAAGTGTGTTGAGTATTCTGTTTATAATTGTTTGTTGCAATTTATGTTGCAAAACTAGCGAAACAAACCCATTCTAGGAAAGGGTTTGCCACCAAATTTAATTTACTTCCAAAAAGGAAAGATTTAAATTACAGACGGTGCCCATTTCTGATACTAAAGACCCGGCGACTTTTCTTACGACCAAGAAACGTTAAGACTCTTTTTGGAGGTCCTATTTCTTCGACTGCTAGATTAACACTGAATTAACCTAAATCTCACGTTCAAGCGCATTTCTTTTTGAATGAAAATGCTTTATGAAAAAAAAATTGTCTTCAATTCTAACTATAAAAAAAATGTAAACTCCCATATTCGGCCGCTTGCATATCCCAGCACGGCTAAAAAATCGCACTTTTAGATGTATAATTCTTGCAACATGTGATGAGATAAAAAAGGAAAATTGGGTAATTCCAAACCCGCAACACCAGTTGCCATCCAAACGCTCATCAAAGTTTCTCAAATTGGGGCAAATTGGGCAGCCCAAACTTGTATAAATCTTTGACAGTGACATGATATATATGATATGACATGATATACATATGAATGACATGATATACATATGATATGACATGATATACATATGATATGACATGATATAATACGTACAAGTCGTATTTTCACTGCATGGGACAGCATGGGTTACATACGTTCTGCCATGGAATACTCATGCTAATTCTATGTATTTTAATTTTGCAATGAAAGTTCAAAGCCTAGCTGTGTCCCTATACATTGTGCAATTTGGCTCAAAATTGAAAATCAAAGTTACAAAATAGTTTAAAAAGCAATTTTTACAAACGGTTCATAAATATTACATAGTTCGATTTAACGGCATTTGGCCAAGTTTGGGCCTATTCGGACCCACTGTGCAAAGGTTAAGAGCAGGTATTTACTTGAAAGTACCAAAGCATACATATGAGTACGGCTTTACATCCACTTAAAATATCATATACTATCGCGGACACTTACGCTATAAGTGTTGGGATTCATTGCATTAACTATCTTTTGAATTTGCTTTTGGGGCAAATTTTTTGCTTTTGTTATGTGATTTTTTTCGTTGCTTTCCATGAGGAATAGTGGCAGATCAAAGGAACGCGATCTCGTGCTAGGTATTCTATTTTCAAAAAATTTTCTTGCTTCGAGACCAACTCTTACTGCCTAAATAGTAAGATAAATAATTTTTTGTTTGATGTGGTGAACTCTAAAAATGTCTCCTACCTTTGGAGTTACATAAAAATTGTGCACGTATTTGACAATTTGGTTCAGGAAGTCGCTCTCTAGTAAAGAAATATACAACATAAACAAAACTAGTAAAAAAAATTATGTGTGTAGAGAATACACTGTATAGGAAATATATAACTCATACCTCTAATAACTACAACAACCATGTGTAATTTTGCATCCAATACGTCTTCCAAGAAGTCCACGCCGACGCCATACTTTTTTCGTTCTCCACCCTGTATAAATAAGTATATGTTAAACCTTGAAACTGGCGTAATTAGTTTACTAAATATAGAAAATACACACTACCAGAATAATTTAATAAAATGTAGAACATTTCGAGTAGAAGAGCATACTCTTCAAAATTTTACTCTCTTAGTCATCTAGCGACTTTTACCCCATTTGAAGGTAGGGGTGAGTTAAGACGCCGAAATTTTTGCTTATTTTATTTTGCAAGTTTGTAGGGCCTAATCTACACAAACTACATATCTCGCTCACTCAAATTACCTGTTTTATATTATGAGGATTGAATTTACTTTCCAACATTTCAAGCCATTTATTTGTATCCATTGTCTTTGCTGTAAAAACGGGTTCAGTGTGAATTGCAACAACAAATCCGGGAATGTAGTTAAACTTGGATTGCAGAGGTGTGTCAGTTGTGTATAGCAATTCAGACGCTAGGACGCATGCCTATAAAAAGGTCAAAAGTCATTAAAATTCTAGGTTATTCTAAGTTAAAAATTAGTTAGTTAAAGTTAGTTAAAAATCTGAGGTTAGTGCTGAGATTATTTATAATCAATCAAACAAACCCTACAACGGAAGGTAACAAAATTATAGCTTTATTTTCTGGGTTCTCATCTTCTACAATATGTTTGTTTTGCTAACGACGCTCTCTAGCTACTCGATGCTTATGAAACTTGATTAACTTGGTCAAAGAATTTACCAATATTTAAATGATATTATTTTAAATGACTACCTCGTTACCCCGCTTTTGTTAAGAGGAACATAAACGAACTTAAAAGAAATCTTAGTAACATGTATAAAAAAAATCATATGTAAATTTTGTAAATTAATAAGTCACAATTTTGTGTAGACTACGTACAAATTTCGATGCAGGGTAACTTTTCTTGTCTGAAAAGTCTTCTACTACAGACTTTGAGTACCAACTCATCTGTCCAAGTTTATGCAATGCTGCTTCTCTAAGTCCACCTAAGAAAAACTGGACTTTTTTTTAACTGTTCAAATATATAGCCTTCACCTAAATGGAAACAAGGCAGGAAAAGAATTCTTGGTTCGTCACATTACTTAAATCCGTATTTTGAAAACTTTTAATAATAATTGAAGAGAAAATTTATGTGAATTTAGGAATAACTTTAGGAGGGACAGGACCGAAAATTTGAAAACTAATAGCCGACTGTACTATTGTTAGTTTTACCTGCTGTGATTTGATCCAATGAAAAATGTTTAGATTCCCCTGTCGAAACGCAATACACATTATAGTGAGTTATTGCAAAAGGCATAGCACTCAATGAATTGTTGAATTTATTTGTTATTATTACTCATACGAGCGTGGCGTTTACATTTGTAGGTGATTGTGTTACCTTTATCAAATACAATTAGTATATACAATGTATTTTCGTGCTGCCAATATACAATTCCAAATGCCAACCACTTGTCTTCTGTAATTGAATGTGATTCGCTTTTATCCGTTGTCGTTGCTTCATGAGGCTGTAAGTCATCTTCTCCAAGATCTGCTGCCTATTGGACAAAATAATGTAACTTGTGTTTGTGCATTATTTAGAATTTACCGTCCTGCATAGAATACAAACTACAACAAATATAGCTATAGATTTCAATTATCATAAGCCGTGTATAAAAAAAACTCTACAGTTGACAAATGCCACAATTTTTAATAGAAATTTATTCAAATTACGGCAGAGATTTAGATCATAGTAATTAAAAGACTATTTGTCAAATAAAAATAAAAAATTAAACTTTTATAATACCCTTGATTCTAAATTTTGTGTGTGTGTAATTTTTTTTTTCCAAAATGTCAATAACTTAGTAAATAGTGCATATGCAATATTGCATTTATAAAAACATAAATTAGGTAGATGTTTCTGTCCGTAAGTGTGGCTTATGGATAAAATTGCCCTTGCCTAACCCTTCACAATGTTCCCAGTCTGCTGCACAAAAGCAAACAGTGGCATGGGTTCGATTCCCACAAATGGTTAGTTTTTAGATGTTTTCTTTTGGAACCGTTAGAAACTCGCCATAACTGTTTCTCCTACAACAGCTACTTATTCCTTTTTTTTTAATATAAATATAACACAAGTAAAAATCGTACTTTTGAGTAAGGAAATGTTAGAGCTGATATAGGTTAAAGACTGCAAAATTTCAGGACTTGTTTTTCTATGCGTAATCATCTGTTGTTTTAGCATTGTTAGACAGTACACTCTAGTAGCGTCAGTTGAAAATTAAACAAATTATAATTGGAATTTATGTTCGTTTTAATGGCAATGCAGCTCTCAGGTGTCATTGGCACCATCTCCACTATTAGTTTCATACAAAACTATGATTTGACCAAATGGCATTATGAGATCAAAGGGTCATTTTAAGGTAAAGAAACTTCAAGGGTCATCAAAACCAATTAAAGTTTTTCCAGCAAAAACTATCTCTGACCTTTAGATGACATGTTTGAAATTTGTGGACAGTTTTGGTGTCGACGGAAGCTACTAGGAAAAGCATATCATGCATAATGTTGCTTCATAAGAGGAGTAAATTTGTTGGAATCATATTTTCATAGAACAATAATATTGACCCTTAAGAGGGTGACTTTGGGTCAAATAAAAATAAACAGAAACTAGACCGGGCCTCATGGAACTCATATCCAAATTTGAGATATGTTGAGTCGTTCCTAAAATAATCGTGATACTTTGACGGACAGACGGACTGAAAGACA
This sequence comes from Bilobella aurantiaca, assembly GCA_021029175.1. Classification (NCBI taxonomy): domain Eukaryota; kingdom Metazoa; phylum Arthropoda; class Collembola; order Poduromorpha; family Neanuridae; genus Bilobella; species Bilobella aurantiaca. Next base: position 23,722 of record VYYI01000312.1, on the reverse strand, counting down.
GGCAGCAAAAACATATAGCTGACGCTACTTAATCAATGTCCCTTAAGTATCCTCAAGTTATTATCTTCAGAAATTAATTTATAGCATAAAAACATTACCTGTGGGAATTGTGGTTTCTCTAATAGCTTAGAAATATCTTGTTTCCCAATATGTTCTGCAGCCAACGCATCCAGCTCTTGTGCGGTTCTGCTTCTATAGAAGGTTTTTCCCTCACTATGGTATTTTCCAATAGTTACGGATGAATTTTGCTGGGATTTAGCCTGAGGATGTATCCAAGCATTTGAGTGGGTTTTGTTGGAACTGCCTTTTACCCAATTCAAATTGTTAGTATTTGAATCGACGTCGGAAATTTCCACGTCAGATTTCTGTGTATTCGTATCAACAGGTTGAATTTGGAATTTTAACAATGATAACGAAAACCTTTTAGATTGTGGTTTTCCGTCCGTTGTAAATCCTCTGCGTAACTCATGTCCCTCTGCCATGGCCTGATGGAGGCAATAAATCCTGTTATTTACATATTATAATTTACATCTACCTTTTCATACGGAGACTCTTACTGGTACACTCAGCTTAAATCCTGGTACAGTGTTGGACATCATCTTCCAAAGCTTTAGTTGTATTTCTACAAATTAAGTAAATATTAAGCTATGTGAAGCCATAATACTAGTAAACAACGTGCATAATTTTGAATGGTCGTACCTGTTGTAATTGTAATTATTGCAAAATTTACATCAGAATTCATATAACCAACAATATCAACCCCATATACATCTTCTCTTCTCAACTATGAACAAAAGAACGAGATAAGAACGAGATTAGAAGAAGTTTTGAATAAATAATAACAATAAAGGGCCTTATTAAAGTGCAATAAAATTAAGATTAGGGCCTAAAAGTGAATTCTAGGATTTGGCGAATCCAAATTATTTTCGATTCTATCTTTTAGATTTAAATTTTTGGAAACTCTTTTAAATTTTAATTTTTGCCGTCAAAATACAAGTTTTGAAGAGGAGACCATGGAAAATTTTTAATTTTAAAATAATGATTTTTTTTTAGAAATTGTTCGTTTTTTAATTTTTCACAAGCAGTGTTATAAAAAAAAGATTAGGCAGGTAACTATTGCCAAAGTTAAGTGTACGTTTTGTATTCAAACAGGTGCGGCAATACGAATAGTTCTCTTGTAAGTAGAGTGGAGCCCTTGCAAAGTATCCGCAAAAATTTGATTGCAAATAAAGCTTGCTATATTTTATTATGTCCTTCTACTGTGACAATCATTGTCGAAATGTTAGCAGGTCAATAAAAATTCAAAACCGAGAAAACCGAAACCGAGAAACCTAAACAGAGAAAATCCACAATATTCTTATGGAAGTTCTCGATTTTGGTTTTCTCGTTTTTGGCCCTTCTCGGTTTTGGCCGTTCTCTGTTGTGGCCCTTCTCGATTTTGGTTTTATTGGTTTTGGTTTTCTCGGTATTGACATGGAACCGTAGCGACAAGGTTTGTACTTACCGGTATATACTTAACATTGTGCAATTCAGTTTGCAAAAAAAGTTTCCAGTCACCGTAATAGTATGTGGTTGACGTTAGAAGCAATGTTACAGTGCCTAAATCACCAAACATTTCCGACTTCTTGTTGCCTTTCGCCATTTGGATTAACTGTACCGTCGTGTACCTTGACTACAATTTTAAATAATTAAATGCATTATATTGCTTTATTAATATTCTACTGATACTCGAAGCTCACTAATACTAACTTGAAATTAAATTTCGTTCTGAAGCATGAACTAAATTAGAATCGGAGTAAAGCATACACGCATCCAACAAAAGGGTCCGTGATACCAGTTTCAGAAACTTTACCACTTCAAAACTAGAAAAACATGAAATTACTTTACGTTCTACAGAGCCTTGAAGGTAACGTTTACACATTCGAGCCTTTCGGCGGGAGGTCAAACCTTATATTGAAGGGCTTGTTTGGCTTAAGTTATACTTACCAAGGGTCCTCCAAAAAAGCTCGCTGAAAGGAAATGCTGATCTTCAACTTCATTGTGATCTTGTCCTTGTAAAATAAACATATTTTTACTGAGAAATGGGGAACATAATCTTGTAGTTAGCGTTACTTCAGTTCCTTGAGTCGCTTTTCGAACAAGAGCAAAGTAGCACAATACAAGAGAAAACGCCCTTGTAAACATTCTTGACTACCTTTAGGATTAGGGAAGAATCAGTGTGTTGCACACTCAAATTGGAAATGAGCCAGACTGCAGAAGGTTCCCAAATACTTGTACTTTTCTGCAATAAGTTTTGTGGCTCAATGAGATGGTTGAAATCAGCATTATATTACCCGATTTTACAGAAGTAGATTTTCAGTGCAATCTCTTTTAACAAAATTTTATATATGGATTCACTCAGCAGATAACTACTCACGTAAAAATTGAGATATGTTCATTTTCAAGTAGTTACAACCCTACTCAATCTACATGTGCAATAAGAAAAAAAATGGTTACCTTAATTTGTGTAACTCAGTAAATGCTGGAATTTTATCACAATGATCAATATGTATATAGTATCATCATAGAATCTCAGTATTCTACTCAACGTATATGTATAAGCATTTATTCAGCATGGTTCCTTTATTAACTTTCAAAAGCAAGTTTGTGTTTTTGTATAATCTCGGCGTCCGCCTGTATGTTCCAATTTACCTCCATTTACCAATTTACTTATTTTAACATTTGAATTCTTTGTGATCCTCTGATGAAGCATAGGGGTTTACAGAGAGTGACTCCTTATGGAAACAAGAATTCAAGAAAATATCACTAACTGTTTTTACTACTAACTTTTTTTAAAAATAAGTCATATTAAATATTGTACATGCGTTAAATGCTCATTTCAATAATTAAGGAGCCAGAAAGTGAAGTGAATAATAGCAAGAGCCTAAATTGAGTTGTAATCCTAAAGCGCACTTAAATGCGTTTCGCTACTTTGTAAATTTGTTTTACTGCTGTTTATTTTTTTAAGTCTAGAATATGTTTTTGACCTGCTTCATGTATGGCAAATAATTTAATGTGACATACAAGGCACTACAGTATAACCTACAATTATTCCTTGAAAACGTTGATGAGACATCATGTAAATAAAGCAATTTTCATAATTATAATAATTATATATTTATTATAAAATTATTTAAGGGGTTAAAGATAATTCGAGAAATTAATTATTGTATTCTGTATCGTGGGTAAATAGTTTTTAAGGTGAAAATATAGTCTGGGGATTTTGCTGAGCCTCCCATTAAAATTTCAATTGAATTTCCTCCCCCGGATTTTTTTGCGGAAAGCATCGTGTCATGTTTCTCGCTGTCAGAATCTGCAAAACCAAAACACGTCAACTCCGTTAGATTTGTATGAAATAGAACCAGCTGCTAACACTTCAAATGTTTTTGTTTTACTTTAATTATATTAATAGTATTAATTAAAGATTTGTATTATATTTTAAGTTATACCTTAAGGAAGCCAAGCGGGTGACCATTTAGTAGATGAGGAATGTAAAATAATTGAAACGTTGTTACTTTAGTTAAATTGTAGATTGACGGTTAAGATCGCATTTTGATCAACTGAAGGAGTTACTATATCCTAATTAAACAAGTAATGTGTTTTCAATTTACGATGATATACCCTTATCGAGAAGTAGTGGATGCTGTTTTTCAAACAAATAAGAGCAATTTATTACTTGAGAAACACATTTAATAACTACAAAATAGCTTATAATGGGTTAGAACTAAAGTCTGTGTCAAGGTACCACCTCACCGCTTCATATTTTGTCACAACAATGGAGTCCTAAGGTGGTAACTTGACAACTTAGTATCCTTTAAAGTTAAGCTAAGTGATAATTTAGAGGTGGTAACTTGGCACAACACCACCATCTTGTCTTCTTTGAAAATTGTCATGGTGGTGAGAAAGTAACTTGACGCATTGTTATACCTTAACATTAAAGTAATGTGGTAAAAAGAGGCGGTAACCTGTGTTACTCTTCTTCCTAGTACAGGTAACCTAACCGAACAATTGTAGCCGTCGACAACGCATAATGGTGCTTCCAGTACACACATTGGTTTTTGGTTACTTCAGAATTTCTTTCTTCTTCGGCATTACCATATGGTGCTGATGCAGCACACAACAGACTGCTTGCATCAAAATTGTATTTTATACTTCGGTAAATCTGTGCAACATTGAGTGTCTTAGGTAGTGTACTCGCTGCACCATCTAATAAAATATGTCATAGATATATAAGATAATAATTTTATATCGTTGTATTGTATACTTAATTGTCTTACAGTATCACTATGCTTCAACTAGCGGCAAATTGCTAAACGTAAGGTTCATCTTTCCTGCCAAATTTTCCCGATCATGTGTATATCATTCTTCTTTAAATAATAAGATTTGTTTATACTCTCACAGTTTAAGTTTCTATATCAACACTGTTTTGTACAAAAATGAATTGTTACCTGCAGTAATTCGACATGATGCAATATGTATCTTCAAAACATATGTCTACCTTACAGCTTATGTGCTAAGGGGGGCATGCAAGCACCAAACCAAATTCACATTTATTTCCCTATCCTGAATTCCCACCCACTTACTCCACCTCGAATCAAAAGATCACGAGCATTCGAAAAAAAAAACGCGACATCTATCTCAAGTTTTTAGAACAAATCAGAGTTTTAACTATGATAGTAGAGATGCTTGAAGTCAAATCAAATCTGTAACGTTTCAAAAACTTTAACTGAGGAAGATCCACATTAATTGTAAATTATGTTTAATATTACTTACTACTTGTTTACATTACAATTTCCTTTACTCTACAATACGTTTTTTACGTTTCTAAAACATTCCTGTTACGTTTAGCATTTTTACTACTCTTTCCATAGGCGTTACATACAACTTTAAACTCTTAAACTTAAGCAATTTCTTGGCTTCTGTATAGAACCCTGCCGCACCATGCTAGAATAAATATTATTGAGTTCCACATTTACAAAAAAAAAATGTACAGAACGATGATGTACAATTGTGACGATAACTCTTAGTCTGAATATTCCCATAAATATGACGTCCTTCTTAAGCATTACATGCTCTAAGCTATCTGCTCTTTTTTGAGTTTCATAAATTTAGTGCATATAATTTCCAAATCGGTGCCTTTCAATTTTTTCATGATTTGATCCCATTTGAGCCAATTTTTCAATTTTAAAGGTTACATTTGAAACTCCGTTTATCATTGTCAGTGTAGCAAGTCTCTTTCAAGTAGACTCTGACCTAGAGTTGGCGGGTGCAAATATATTGTGCTTACACGTTGTGTTTTCAAAACTTCAACTTAATAATGCTTGAATGTAAAGATTGTCTAATACAGATGTCAGCCCACGGACCGTCGTCCGGAGGGTTATGAAAATTGTCCTAACTTGGCTAGGCGCCGAGATCAAATCCCGGTATCAGCACAGTAAATAAGCGGTGCTGTGGTAGTGGTGAGTGGAGGCTTGGAAGGTTGTGTTAGACGGATTGACGGACGGACGGACGGACAAAACGAAAACAAAAAGTAGCTTAAGCTATGCTTCCGCTACTTAATAAGGAAATTATAGTGGAGAATGTATTACAATAAATCAGACAATGAAGGTTGCCGTTGATTGAGTTATCATATTACCTAGGATATCCAAAAATCAAAAACTGATTCCTTAATTTCTAAAATGAAATTTGATTGCTTGTTTTGTAAAAAAAAGTTGATGCCTTTACACATCTGCTTCCCAATGTTACATTATTTATGTAGGGTGAAACATAATGTTGAAAAACATTATCTACAAAACAAAAATCACTAATCCACCATCACCATCTACTAATTGCTTCTTGACCTATGACCATTGGAACCGTGCCAGTATGCCAATCATGACGAAGGTCTTCGCAGAGGATATCGCAAATAGTGTCGAAATTGTACTATTGTCATGTAATGCACGCAGGACCATTTCAAAACCTAAGCATTCGCGACCATGCAACGCAAATCTGCCGCAGATCGGTTTGTATTTTTTCCGATTCTACACTTTCCAGTACTTCTGCTCATGCTCAATGCTGTTGTAGCAATCACCCCTGGTGATCAACCCTGTTGCTCAAAAATTGAAAGTATTCTAAAACTATTGTTGGTTGTTCCAAAATCTCCAAATATCGTTTTTTTTGTTCTGAATAAATTTTTCTAAAACCAAACTATACCAAAACATGAGAGATGCTTTCTAAGAACCATTAGCATTTCTAAAAATAATATACTGCTTGCATATTTGTTCAAAAACTATGTTTATTTAGCAAAAACCAGTTTCGACTTAAGGAAGAAAACTGGGTAGAGTTGATGGTAAGTTTGCACACTCTAAATTTATGCCCGTACTTGCATTCAACCTCTCCCTGAGAACAACTGTAATATTTTCTGGTTCGCGGAAGAATCCCGGAGGAGGGTCAAGGCTTGGAAGGGGCTTTGAAGTGTCCGGTCTAATTTCAAATCGCTGAAAAATGCTTGTGAGAAACAGGAAAAAGCTGCTTTTTCCCAATAGTTCTCCTAAGCAGTATCGCTTTCCAGTGCCAAAAGGCATCAGCTCTTCAAATCGAATCACTTCCGTTTCGTCAACACTCAAAAATCGCTCAGGCCGAAACGCTTCTGGATCGCCATAGGTCGCTTTGTTGTGATTGAATGAGTAGTAGTTGGGTAATATTACCGTTCCTTTCTTTATGTCAAATCCACCCAAAAAAGTGTCCTCTACTGTTTCATGAGGCAGACCAAATGGAAGTAGTGAAGCACATCGAAAAATTTCTAGCGTCACTGCTTCAGTGTATGGTAAGCTTTATGGTAAATATAATTGATCAAATAGTGTGAAAAGTGACGGAACGGGCAAGTTTGGCTATTACTTTGGCTTATCGGATAACCGTGGAAGACGATTCCGACCAATCACAGCGTCTAGCTCATTTTGCAGCTTTTCCTGAACACGCGGAAACCGTGATAGGTAGAGGAAGGACCATATCAGAAATTGTGGAACTGTTCCCTGCGAAGCTACGTACAACTCACCCATCACGGCTCGAAGCGTTTTGACTAATTTTTTTAAAAAAAAATCCGTAGAAAATGATTATAGTTAAATTTTTGATTGATTTTTGAAAATGAACGTCTTTTCTTCCAATGTGAAATGTCTCGTGATTTGATAAACTTACGTCCGCGCTCCCAGTAAAATGGAGATTTAGGATCAGTAGTTTTCTTAACTTGATTTAGGTACACGTCAATCAAATCATTCGCTTCTGATTGGTCAACAGAATTTTGAATGTGCTTTTCTATTGCCCTGTCAAAAATTTGAAGGAACGGTTTAACCTTTTCCACGAGGCTGTTCCACCCCTTTAGAAACGTTTTCGGCAAAATGTCAACTAGTCCCTGAAACTGAACCGTAAGCGCGTGAGGATATGTCGAATCGTTAAAAAACCTAAAATTTAAAACAAGACTTTTAGAAACGGTTTTTTCAAATTCTTGATTTGCTACAAACCGCGCCGCCTCATCGATTGTATTTTGGAGCTCTGCATTATCATGAGAGTGCTTCTCCCCTGCTAGAAGCGTCCACAAGAAATTCAGCGTTGCCAGCGTCAAGCGCTGACGCACTTCTAAAGCCACGCCCTCATTCGTTTTCATCCATTTTAAAAACTCTTGAACCTCTTCCATTATGCACTCTTCCATTTTACTTTTTCCGAATCCAAAATCACGCAGAGTACTGAGCACAAATCTTCGCAAATCTAGAAAAAATAAAGTTACATTATTGGTTTTTTACGATCAAAATTTGTTTGTTTTATTTGGTGAACAGCTTTACCGCTCCATTCCTGTAGCTTCCCATTAGCAATACCTAAGAAAGTGGATCAATTTGTTGAAGGTATAATTTCTATCGACTGTTAGTCATTTTGCTTATTTTTTAGTCTTTTCTAAGGCTGTGTAACGTGCGTTACACAAAAATTGCAACATTGCAGATATTGCACAAAACCTCACATCCAGTATCTATACATACACCAGTTCCCATGGGCTAATCATTCGGAAATTCTTGAGAAAATTTTCCGATTTTCCAAAAACAACCATATTCAGATATAGTAGTAGCTGAGTCTAGATAATTTAATTTGACAAACTTATTCAAAATTCTAGTCAATTTTGCACTTAAACGTGTTCTTTAATTTGAAGTGTGCTAATTTACATCAGTTCAAGATCGGGCTTAGTTGGTTGTCAATTAGTAGTACTAATTTTTTTTTAATTTACTGCACTCACCAGCGTTTCCGCCACAAAACAGTGAAAACTGTTTAAATTCCCATTTTCCATTGAAAGCTACCTGACTGTAGGCTTCCTTTAGTAATTGTGGGTCGTCAATAATCAGCGCACTTTAAAAAAAAGGTATTTTTTTTATTTTAAGAGTTATGTTTTATTAACTAAAGCAAACTTACTCTTGAAATCCATATTTGGTTCTTATAAGAGGCCCGTACTGTTTTGCCCATTGCTGAAACGTTTTATACGGATAGACTCCTGTTGCATAAATCCCGCTAACAAACGGTATATTCCAGGGCCCTGAAATATCGCAAAACTTGAAAAGTCAAACTAAACAAGCCCGTCCTAGGCCAAAAGTACACTCCACTTTCGTCTAATTCAAGACCCTTAAGGGTACACTATTTCTAGAACAGGCTTGTTTGGCTAGTTTTAAGCTAAAAAGGAGAATTTCATTATATATTGGATTGGTTAAGTTCGAATTTCCTTTTTCTGTCAAACGTACCTGGTGCAAACTTATACCTTTGCTGTGGTCTACACAAGTAGATAATGATCCCACACAGAATTCCAAGAAACCCAATTTCCAGCGCTGTTACCATCATTGTAAAATGCGTTAAAAGTGTTTAGCCTATTTTGGCCGTTTGTCGAAAAACGAAACTATTACTTATTAGTTCCACTTTGACAACTGCGGTTATGTTGTGAAAGTGCAATGAGATTGACCTTGCAGTAATCTAGACCAAACTAGAAAGGAAATGAGAGTAGAGGCGTATGTCATGCAAAAACGAGCGTTGGGCTTTATCTGCTAATTGCTGTCTTAATTATAACCTAAATCTAGAAGCTAATTAGGTTTCAATATATGTTGTAAATAATCACTTAACGTAAATATGTCAATTGAAGCTTCGTAACTTATACGCGCCTCGAACACATTTTTTGACCAACACATTTCGCTTATTACTTAAATGTTGCTCTAAGAATTTTTTTTATAAATGTATGTAATTGCTGAAACATGGCTGATGTTCCTGGCCGCACTACTGGGTATTGTAGTGTATCTGACACCTCACCACCAGTATTTGCTAAACCAAACCTTGAAAAATTAGTTTTCCTTTTTTTTTTAAATCTTCCAGTCCTTGAACTGGCTTGTTTGTATAGTATATAATATTTTATATATATATATATATATATATATATATATATATATACGTATATATATTTATACATATATTTGCGATAGTAGTTTTCCTGCTTGTTTGTAACGTACTTCTTGATTAGACAGAAAGACAGATTCATTGATGAATTCAAATGCTATAATTGTTTTTAAATAATTTATATAGTACAATATTTAGCAAATTATTGTCCAAAATTTACATCGTAGAATTTACTTGCTCCAAAATTCCTCAATGATTCGCTCTTATCAATTTTTAAGCATTTCAAAGTTTAAAATGAGTTGCTTGTTAAATTTTTGTCATTGCATTTAAAACAGTGCACTATACCGTGCAGGCCATTGCTATTGTGGTGTAATTGAATGTTGCATTTTAAATGTACGTGTGATTATATAATTCAATTACTAAAATTAACCACATAATTCGAGTTTACATTATTGGCTCTAGTTGGTTGTGGTTAATGATTTATCTTCTGCGCTACTATTATACGCTCAAAATTAAATTGAAGTAAACTGCTAGTGTGCATATGGCACACTTGTAACTTCTATGTGTAATAACTTTAAAATGTTTTGACAAAATTATCAGAAAATTTCTAATTATTTAGGTGTAAATCCACATAAGTGGGGTCCTAAATATTATGACATAAAATTAATGAAGTTGACGTGAATAAAATAAATCATATTAATAATATGGATTCAAAGTGCTGCATAGTTTGTGTCATCTTGGAGATTCTCCTCATTTGCTCAACAGAAGGAAATGAAATTATAAACAATTGCATTATTGAGTTCTTTTACTTGAGTTCTTGGTTTTTGAGCAGATATATGTTACTGTTGTTTTATATGAGTACTTTGTTTATTGTTATCATATGTGATTGATGTATTTGTTCATAAACAATTTTATTAGATTGAACATGATCCTAAGGAAACAAATCTTCTATCGAATGGATTCAAACAGAGACGGTGGGATAGACAGATATGAATTTGAAATTGGCTTGATTAACATTGGCAGTGGATGCCAAAAGGAAGAAGATTCTGGATTTCACGCGAAGTACAGTGAATATATTGAAACGGTTAGAAAGTGGTGTAACGAAAATGCAGTTTGTTCATATATTTTAAAATTTGTGCTTGATAAAACAGCTTAAGAACAAATTGGTTTCTAATTAAAATGCAGAATGGTTTATACATTTTTACTATTTTCTGTAACATTTTACCATGCTTCCAGACGAATAAATTTGACAATCTCTGTTCGGAAGATGATTGATAAATTACTCATACAATTTATTCATGTTAAGCTGACAGTGGAATTAATGACCAAGGTGAACCTCAAATTATATTAGTTTATTAGATCATTTTATTAGATTATTTATTTGTCGACTAATAAAACACAATAGAAAATCCACGAACAATACTTGAGCCAATACAATTACTTTTAAGAACACATATGTGTACAGGAGGCTGTTCAGGTTCCGTTAAATTTTGTCTCCACATCAAAATGTTTTAAAAGTAAGTTTTAATATCAAGCTTTCTTGGCCATGACGCTGACAGCGACGTAATGCAAATAGTATGGAGAATCTTGTACGTAAGTTTTGGGGTTATGTGACTTTGTTGAAGTTTGAAAAAAATTTCTGTAGACATTATTTAGGTCGGAGGATTCTTCGGGCGTCAGGGACTTTGCAAAAGAGTTGAGCGAAAAAATAAAATCTGTAATATTAATAAAAATCTAATAATAATGTAATAATAATATATTGTCTCATTTCCATATTGTACAATTATTTTAATTTGTTATGAATTACACATGAATTCAATACCTGAGTATACATTCACATTCTGATACATGTGTACACGCTTTTCCACCTGCCAATCTTGAATGGAAAATCCAGCTTCCTCAAATGTCGTTTTTAAAGTATTTTCCTTTTGTCCCACGTTTTTTAGCCATCCAGGTACAACCAAATGTTCCTTCAAACACATTACATTACACATGCATTGGTAGACACAAACATTATTTGGAAGTAAAAACCAGCCAAGAACTGAGTATCAAAGAATGCATTAAAAATAATATACTATATATAATAAATAATATAATATATAATAATATTATATATATTATTAAAATTAATACAAAAATAATTGTGCTAACCTTTGCAAGTTCACCTAACTTCTCATCCTCCTTCAAGTTCGCAAACAACTCAAACATGTTGACTTGTGTTGCTATAAGCAAATATATTTCCCCATCATCTGCAAGCACATCCTTGAGAGCGAATAACTCCTTCCTGTGCAAATGATTTGATATGTATTGTACATATAATGAACATGTAATATATATTGCATATATATTTGTTTATATATTCATATGTAGGTATATAATTATGTACATAACTAGCTGACAAAAACACGTAAATCAATTTGCCATGACATAAACTACATTACAAGTGTATTGCAATTACAATGACAAATTGTGAAATCATGGTTGGCGGTTTCGCCATTTCTCACTATTTGTAAGTGCAATGCTATTGCTTTATACAAACACAAATTGTGTGCTTTGTGCATTGGCAGATGGCAAAATGCATCTTTTAAATTAGCAAACTCTGATTTTATATAATGTAATATTCGCTATAGTAATCGTTTTTTTTTGATGAACTGTGATGTGCGTGTGCGTGCGTGCAACGTTGCGGTACAAAATTTCAATGCAAAGCTTAAATTTCCTTTGAAAACTCTTTAGTTTGCAATAGAAAAAATTTTGAGTAGTGATAATTTTCACTATGTTGAAACTAGCTGACAAAAACACGTCGAATCGACGTGTAAATTGATTTGCCATGGCATCAATTACATTCCGAGTGTAGTGCAATTAGAAATTGACAAATTGTGAAATCATGGTTGGCGGTTTCGCCATGTTTCATCATTTTCAATTGCTATATACAAACACAAATGAGTGATTTGTGCATTGGCAGATTGCAAAACGTATCCTTTAAATTAGCATATTCTGGTTTTATATAATGTAATATTCGCCATAGTATTTGTTGTTTTTTTCATGAACTGTGCTTTGCATGCTTGCAACGTTGCAGCGCAAAATTTCAATGCAAAACTTCAATTTCCTTTGAGAACTTTTCATTTTGCAATAAAAAAAGACGACAGAAAAGTTCAATTGAATTTCCGAACTAAATTTCATTTAGACAGGAAAAAGAAGGGCTCAAGTGAGACCCACGTAACTCTTTAAAAGTTATGGCAAATACGTTATAAGGATTCAAAATTTTCGGTTTTCAAAAAGAAAGTTTCGAAATTTCGAGTAGTGGTAATTCTCACTATGTTGAAAAGAGTTCTTTTCAACAAAGTGTTTTTTGTAAAATTATTAAAAAAAAAATTGGACCTGTACACGATGGAGGCCCTCCTAGTTAGTTAAATTGAAAAATTAAAAATTCAGGGCTTCAAAGCTTCCAGGCTTACTTAAGAGTAGTCACATTTTAAGACGGGCATGTTTGGCTAAATAATAATATACAATATATTTCGTTTTGTTGTTTATTGACATACCTGTAGTCATCCACCCAGTGCAATGTGTAGAGGGAGAATATTTTGTTAAATTTTCGACCTGCTACCGGACAGTCATCCGATACGAGTTCTCCATGGAGGTACTGAATCCGATCATTTGGGTAATTTTCAGCAGCATACTCTATCATTGACACTGAATTGTCAAGTGCAATTATTCTAGAATTCCATTTCTCAGCCATCGGGAGCAAGTAGTTGCGCGTTGTGCAGCCAATTGAAGAGCCATGATCCAAAATTAATTCTCCCTCTTTCAAATGCATTTTTGCCATTGCAGAAGTCAGGATTTCGTCATAGTGTCCCTCACAGATTTGTCTGTGCTTTTCGTATAACCCTGGATCTCGGATTCTGACTAATTTTTCTACCCTTGCTTCAAACTCTACAGCATTTGCGACAGATTTAAAATGTAAATGTTTCGGAATTGGCATTTTTCAATTAGCAACTGTAAAGAAAGAAGAGTTAGTTAAGAAAAACTAATGATTTAGAACTGCAAATAAATTTAGGTAGCCAAATGACAATGACCTTAAATACAATAACCACATCTAACCAAGGACATCAACTATCAAAGCTTTTTATGACTAATTGAAATTCTTATAAAATCAAAATAACGTGCCTGTACAAATTTTAAACAACTTCTTCAAACCAGTATTTGATAATTTGTTTTGTTACAAAAGTACAAGTGGGCAGTCGAAGGATACCGCTTTCCAATTTATAGAAATGATGCAAAGTTTCCTTGTTTTTCATTAGTCTCTGCTAATGACCGGTTTATGTAGCGATATCGGGACGACATGTCATCAACATCAACAACCTTCCACATGTATAAAGTTGGCATTGTATCAAAAACGCATTTGGCTTAACTGAGGCTAAGATAAAATGATGCGGTGAAATGCAGTTGTAACTGGTTTTAAAAATGATATAATTAACTTTAGGTGAGAAGGAGCTTGAATAATGAACTCTGATTTCAAGAGTGCCAAATAACATCGATTGAAAAGTATAAAATGCAATAAAATTATATTCACAGCAGTATAATCACGATGTGTTAAGTGGGAGGCTTAGGAGCAAGACATGACTTTTTCCGCTTTCATCTTTTGTCTCTTTGTTTTCAAATTAAGACAATTTTTTTTTCACTTTTACCAAAAACGCTCAGCCTGCACTTTACCCAGTATCAGAGATAGAATTCGTTGTTGTTTATTATTTTATTCATATTATTATTTATATTAGTTATTATTATTATATTTATTTATCAACTAATTATCCCTTTGCGGAAAATTAAATAAAGGAGCAGTATATAGCTCCTTTGCTATTAAAAGTTTAGTATAATACCATCCAAATAAACCCGTCATAAGGAAGCGGGATAAAAAAGAAGTAAAGCTAAATTCCTCCTGTCCTAGGACGGGCTCTTTTGGCTAGTAATTCTATACTCGTTGCAGAAATAAAAAAAATTGTTACTTACAATGTTCCAATAATTTAATTTTGTTTTAAGTACTGTTTTTTTTAACGAAAAGGGGGTTTGGGTGATTTATTCCTGGTTATAACTTCCAGGTTAATGAATTATTTCAAGTAAACCTCTTAAGTTTCTAAAGTGGCTCAAACATAGGATGACTTATTTTATTTACTTATTATCAGAATGCAATTCAAATAGTTTAAGTGCTTCAATTACGTTTTATGTAATTATTTATTAGAACCGCTCATTTAAAGTCACAAAAAAAAACCCAAACTTGCCCAGTGGTCGACGGCGTTGCGAGCCTCACACTATACTATTTAGGTAGCTTAACAAAAATTTGAATTGCATAAATTATATGTCATTCCTCTTTTACTATTTTAAATATTATCTCCTTTTTTATTTTATAAATTTTATATCATATTTATATTTGATAAACTTTTAAAGTATATCGGTTTTGGGTATGAATTCCTCCTACACCCAAGAAAATAATTGACCTATAAATGCATGCTTACATGTTTAACTTAAAATTTTATCTCAATTCATTTGTATTACTAATCAGCCTGCACTGGTTGTGAATCTGCTTTAAACGCAGTAGTTAAATTTGTGTGGAAACACAATGTTAAATTGCAATCAAGGACAACGAGCCTATTTAATTATTGCCATTATAAAATTCCCAAATGATTCTTGAAAAAAAAAACACAGTTATCTTAATTTCAATTACTGATAATTTCAATAGCAACTCTAAACAAATTAAATGCCGAGTAAAGCGAAGGGCATTTACATTTAATCTCCAAATCAACTGACTATGTGCATTGAATTATAGCATCACTTTCATTATCGCACTCCTAACATATGCTAGCTAGAAAATTGACGTAAGGCAACAATCAAGCATTTTCTTAGCTCTGACAGTTCTAGGCGTCGTCAATGCCTTCCCGTTTCATTCGGGTTGTAAGTTGACCACGAAGTACTCCACGGTCATTTTGTGAGAGCAAGATGTTAAGGTTCATTTCATGAGTAACTACAAATTTTTTTAAATCATTGAAAATTATGACGCAATGAAAAATTAATTGGAGTTACTCTTGAAATAAACGCTCATATCTTGCACATAGAATTAGATCGTGCTGTAGTTTAAATATATCTCAAACTACGAATAATAGTTTAAAAGTGGATAATAAAAATAATATAATATAAAATAATTGAATTCCTGTAGTTAACCATGGAGAATATGGACAATATTTTGAAGGTGACCTTTTGCCCGTCCAGAAGATGTGCTGGAAAATTCAGGAATCATTGGGAAAAGGTATCGATAGCCAGACGCTATCGTACCCTACCGAATCGATGCGGGTTTTGGTATGTCGTCATACAGACATTGGATATTAGGTTTAAAAATACTAGATTTGTTCTGTAACCAAATGGTTTCTAAATGGTATGAACTCAAATGCTGAAAAAGTTGTAAAAATTCTCAAGCAAAGCAACATATAAATTTAGCACAAGTATACCATAACGTGAGATAGTAAGACCAATGATGATGACAGATTCGGCTACACAGTAAAAATAAAACTGCCTAAAAGTGTTTTTTTTTAGAAAATTAGTAAGACGTAAATTATAACAAGATTTTGAATGTGATATCTTAGATTCGGTCTTAGACACGCTCGTAATTTTAGCTGCTCTTGCTCACTTGGAGAAATATACCTGCTTACGCTTTGTTTCATGTACTACGGAGTGATACAATTAACTGTTGGAATTGGTAACAAAATGAAGTGAACAGTTTCTGGTGATTCGCACGGTATAAAATTAATAATTCTTACAAACAAGGTAATCTCTTCAAATAACTCAAAAAACAAACAAATAAGACTGATTTTTTCATAATTTTAGATGTTTAGCTATTGATTTATTAATAATATTTCTGCAAATGTATTTTACTACTTATAGATAATGTTATACCTAAAACAATTTTTAACTCAAACAAATTTTATACTAATAAAACGCAGTAGAAAATCTCCTGCGACAAACAATACTTGAGCCAATACAAACTTTTAGAAAATGTGTACACGACGCTGTCCAGTTTCCGTTAAATTGACGTATGTCTCCACTTCAAAATGTTTTAAAATTAAGTCTTAATATCAAACTTTCTTGGCAATGACGTTGACGGCGACGTAACGCAAATAGAATGGAGAATTTTCAACGTAAGTTTTTGGGTTATGTGACTTTGTTGGAGTTTGAGCGAAAAAATTTCTGTAAACATTTTTCAGGTCCAAGGATTCTTCGGGCGTCAGTGATTTTGCAAAAGAGTTGAGAGAAAAAATAAAATCTGTAATATTAATACAAATCTAATAATAATGAAACAATAATATATTGTCTCAGCATTATTATATTGTACAAAAATTATTATTTCTATGAATTACACATAAATTAAATACCTGAGTATACATTCACATTCTGATACATGTGTACACGCTCCTCTACCTGCCAATCTTGAATAGAAAATCCAGTTTCCTCAAATGTCTTTTTTAATGTATTTTCCTCTTGGCCAACGTAATTTACCCAATCAGGGACAACCAAATGATTCTTCAAACACATTACATTACACAAACATCATTAGATACAAACATTATTTGAAAGTATGCCAAATTTTTTTTTGAAGAATGCAACATGTGCAAACCTTTGCAAGTGCACCAAACTTCTCATCCTCCTTAAGTTTTGCAAACAACTCATAAATGTTACTTTGGGATAGTACAATCATATACATTTCACCGTCATCTGCAAGCACATCCTTGAGAGCAAATAATTCCTTCCTGTTCAATACAGTGCACATGATTGTATAACATGTATTATATACATATATATATATATAAATATATATATTTATATATATTAAACATGTTATGTTTAATACATGTATAGTTGTGTATATCTTCATTTATTAGTATAAAATTATGATCATAATATTTGCCATAGTAATCGTCGTACTTTCATAGCCGAACTTTCGTGCGTCCACAGTTGCACTGCGAAATTGCAATACAAAACTTCAATTTCCTTCATTTGCAATAAATAGAAAAAAAAAAACACAAAGTTCATTTACACATTTCCAGACTAAATTTCGATTTAGTCAGGGAATAGGAGGGCTCAATTCAGGCAGGAATTGTACCACACCAAAAAGTCTTCATTGTTTACAAAGTGAAAAGCTCTTGAAGTGGTATTAACTTAAGTTGTTAATAGGTTAATTATACTTAAATTAACTTCAAAATTTACTCTGCCACTAGCCTAACAAGCCTATCTTAAGACGAGAGTACCCTTAAGGGACCCATGACAACTATGAAGGCCAGAATTTTTAATTTTAAGCGTCTTCACGTTAAATATATTTCAGTTAGTTAAATTGAAAAATTAAAAATTCAGGGCTTGAAAGTTTCCAGGGGTTACTTAAGAGTAGAACCGTTTTAAGACGGGCATGTTTGGCCAAATATTTTTTGTGTGGTGTTGTTTATTGACAAACCTATAGTCATCCACCCAGTGCAATGTATAGAGGGAGAATATTTTGTTAAACTTGAGACCTGCCACCGGACAGTCATCTGATACGAGTTCTCCTCGGAGGTACTGAATGCGATCATTTGGGTAATTTTCAGCAGCATACTCCGTCATGGAGGCTGAATTGTCAAGTGCAATTATTCTAGAATTCCATTTCTCAGCCATTGGGAGCAAGTAGTTTCGTGTTGTGCAGCCAATTGCAGAGCCATGATCTAAAATTAATTCTCCCTCTTTCCAATGCAATTTCGCCATTGCAGAGCTCAGGATTTCGTCATAGTGTCGCTCACAGACTTCTCTGTTCTTTTCGTATAATCCTGGATCACGGATTCTTAGTAAGTTTCGTACCCTTGCTCCAAACTTTGCAGCATTGGCGGCAGATTTAAAATGTAACTGTTTTGGAATTGGCATTTTTCAATTAGCAACTGTAAGGAAAGAAAAGATATTTAAGAAAAACTGATGATTTAGAACTGCAAATAAATTTAGATAGCCAAATGACAAGGATTTTTGCTACCTTAAATACGATAACTACATCTAACCAAGGACATCAACTATCAAAGTTTTTTATGACTATTTGAAATTCTTATAAAATAAAAATACGTTTCTGTACAAACAACAGCTTCAAACCAGTTTTTGATAATTTTTTGTGTTACAAAAGTACAAGTGGGCAGTCGAAGGATACCGCTTTCCAATTAAAAGAAATGACGCAAAATGGCCCTTGTTTTTTTTTTGTCTCTATGTCTGTTTTATATGTAGCGATATCGCGACGACATGGCATCAACATCGTGTATAAAGTTGGCATGGTTGCAAAATGAATTTGGCTTCATTGAGGCTAAGATGCAATGTTGCGGTTAATTTAGCCTCATTGTGAATTGTTCAAAAAAAGATATTAACACCGCAGGAGATAAAACCCAACTAAAACACTACAATGTCACTATCACTTGAATTTCAGCATATTAAGAACATGAAAATATTGCGCAGTGTCGCTAATTAAGAGACAATTGATAGCTACTTAAACCCGGAAGAGACATAATTATTCTGGATTTCATCATAGGGCCTTCTCCCCTCTTAATTGTGGTTTTAATTAACTTAGGTGAGAAGGAGTTTAAATAAACAACTCTAATTTCAAGGGTACATAAATAATATTGATTGAAAAGTATTCAAAGGACTAAAATGATATTCACCACCGTATAATCACGATATGTTACGTGGGAAGCTTAGGAGCTAGACATGGAGATTTTCTCTTTATTTTTTTGTCTCTTTGTTTTGAAAGAAAGGCAAGATTTTTTTTCACTTTTCCTACAAAAGCTCAGCCTGCACTTTGCCCAGCGTCAGAGATGGACTTCGTTTTTGTTTATTATTTTACTTATATTATTATTTATATTTTTTATTATTATTATATTTCATTATCAAATAATTATATTTTGCGGAAAATTAAATAGGGGAGCATTATATAGCTCCTTTGCTATTAAACATTTAGTATATTCAATACTACCCAAGTAAACCCGTTGTAAGGAAGATACAAAAAAAACAATTAAAGCTAAACTCCTCCTATCTTAGGACGGGCTCTTTTTGCTAGTAATCCTATATTAACTGCAGAAATAAAAAAGAATTGTTACTAACAATGTTCCAATTAATTTGGTTAAGTTATTAATTAAGTACTGTTTTTTTAATAAAATATAGCATTCATGTAAGGTTTCATTTAGAACGCCTGGAATTAAATCTACAAAACTTAAAATAAATTCACAATCACGTAAAATGATGAAATGTTCAATAAAGCTAGAAAAGGGTTTAGGTGATTTATTCCTCGTTATAATTTCAAGTTAATGAACTATTTCAAGTAAAATTTTTATGCATGGCTCAAACGTAGGATGAATTATTTTATTTACTTATTATCAAAATGTATTTCAAATAGTTTATGTGCACGTTTTAAGTAATTAGTCACGAGAATCGCTCATATTTAGTAACAAAATGATAACCTAACCTTGCCCCGTGGTCGACTCCGTGGCGAGCGTGACAATATACTATTAAGATAGCATTGCAAAAATTGGTCTTTCATAAATTAATGTCATTCTGTTTCAACTATTTTAATTATTATGTCCAATTTATTATATATATTTTATAAACTTTAAAGTATATCGATTTCGGGTATGAATTCCTTCGTCAACCAAATACTTCACGAAATTTTTTTTTTCTCACTTTTACTAATATGTCACTTAAATTTTATCTCGATTTATTTAGTTTAGTAATCAGTTGGCCGTGGATGTGAATCTGCTTTAGAAGCTGTAGTTAAATTTGTGTGGAAGAACAATGTTAAATTGCAATGAAGGACAACGAGCCTATTCAATAAGTGGCAATATAAAATTTCCAATGATAATTCTTGAAAAAACAGTTATCTAAATTTCAATTACTGATAATTTCAACAGCAACTCTAAACAGATTAGATACAGAGTAATGTGAAGGGCATTACGTTTAGTCTCAAAAGCAACTGACCATGTGCATCAAATCAGAGCATCACTTTCATTAACACATTCCTACCACATACTAGCTAGAAAATTGGCGTCATGCATCTTTCGAGCATTTTCTTAGTTCTGACAGTTCTAGGCGTCGTCAATGCCTTCCCGTCTTATTCAGCTTGTAAGTTGACCACGAACTACTTCACGGTCATTTAGTGAGAGTAAGATGTTAAGGTTCGTCTCATGAGTAACTACAAACTTTTTTAAATCATTGAAAATTTTGATTATAATTGTTATCATTAATTATTCATTAAATTATTACCACAATGAAAAATTAATTGGAGTTGTAGTTACTCTTAAATAACCCTCATATCTTGCATATATATATATATATATATATATATATATATATATATCTCATGTAGATATACATATATATATATAAGATCGTGCTGCAGTTTAAATATGTTTAACTACAAACAATAGTTTAAGAGTGGATAATACAAACTAATTGATTTCCTCTAGTGAACCCTGGAGAATATGGACAATATTTTGAAGGTGACCTTTTGACCCGTCCGGAGGATGTGCTGGAAAAGTCAGGAATCATTGGTGAAAGGTATCGATGGCCAGGTGCTATCGTACCATACGTAATTGATGCGGGTTTTGGTATGTCGTCATATAGACATCAGATATTAGGTTTAAAAAAAACTAGATTTGTTTTGTAACAAAATAGTTTCTAAATCGTATGAACTCAAATGCTCAAAAAGGTGTAAAAATTCTCAATCAAAGAAGCATATAAATTGAGCACAATGATACCATAAAGTGATATATTTTGACCACGTAGGGTCATGATGGTAACCGATTCGGCTACACAGTAAAAAATAAAATTCCCTAGAAGTGTTTTTTTTTAGAAAATTACAACTAGTAAAATATAATAAGTTCTCGGATATGATTTTAGATTCGGCAGATACGCTCGTAATTTTAGCTGCTCTTGCTCATTTGGAGAAATACACCTGCCTACGCTTTGTTGCACGCACTACAGAAACAGACTTTGTCTTTGTGCAACGCGGTGAGCCCGGAAGCGGTTACTTTTCAGAAGTGGGGCGTCAAAGTGGAAGTCAAGTATTAAATTTAGAACCTGAACTAATTGAAAGAGACCGCCTTGGAACGACTGTTCACGAATTTATACACGCCATCGGCTACTTTCACGAACAGTCTCGAACAGACAGTGACGAGCACGTGACCATTAACTGGGAAAATATCCAGCCAGGAACGGAGCACAACTTCAACAAATACAGTGCTTCAGAGGTGGATCCGCACGGAGTGCAATACGACTATGATTCTATCATGCACTATGGTAGTAGAGGATTTGCCATTGATCCTACAGTGGACACCATTATTGTTCCAGATGGCATTACGATTGGTCAAAGAACGAAGCTGAGTGTCAAAGACATTGAGAAAATTAATAATATGTATTGTAACTAAACATTGTTTATTGCAATAAACTAATTTGGTTCTGTTATAAAACAGCTCATTACTATAGTGCCTCTACCGCATTTATTCTAGCTATAGTGAAGCATTTGTGTTTCCAAATGAGCAATATTTATTTAGTGAGTTGAAATACATCATAAGTTAGTTGTTAGGTTTTGCCTCCTTCTCCAGTCCTATGTTAAGTTTAACAATAAACAACCATATCATATATAGTACTTATCCATTTGTTTCAATGTATATATTAGCTATATTATATAATGTAGCTATATTACATTACACTATAGCTAATAAATTTCAATAAGATTTGAAAGTTACCTTTTGTTATATTGTCCAACTCAAATAACTGTTCTGCATTCCCTGTGTAAAGTGTTTTTAACTAATTTTGAGACCGGACAAAATTTTGACAAAACGTTTAAACTAACCCTCATCGAAAACAACTATCATGTACAGTTTTCCCGAACGTTTCCAGTACATCAGTCCGATGGCTTTAAATTTGGCATTTGAATTTGAAGGCGATTTCCTGGTATTTGGTTGTGGACTTGTCGATGATAGTACCATTTCCGGATTCTAGGAAATAAGGCTCACTTTTTGGTTTTTGTTTAATGTTTCATAAATTTAATGCAGGTAAAATTTTAAGTTAATGTTTTGAAAATACTTGAAATTTACCTGAAGGCTTTTATGATTTAAGAAAACAAGAAGGAATTGAAGTTGCTCTAGGTTACTTACCTTACGATTTCTCTTAATTGCACGAAAAATTGCTTTGAAATTTTGAAATGCAAAGTCGTCTAGCTCTTGAGATTCTTTGCAAGCGACCCCTTGCTTATGATTACTTATTTCAGGCGTTCCCAAGATTTCATTGTTATTCGGCATTTGCATATGCAAAGATGATGTAGGAAACTTCGAAGATATTTTGGTACCTGACAGATCAAAATCTCTAAGCTGAGTAAGCCCTTCAACCATTGCCTTAATACAAAAGACAACTTAACGACGACTTAACATTAAAGACAATTTTTGAAATATATCACGTGGCTTAATGCGTTTGGAGTTTTTTTTACCTGTATACTTATCTTAAACGGCATAAACTCGAGCATCTTTGTCAAAAACTTGAGTTGTGTGGCTAAAAATAAAGACCAATGGATTAAAGGGCTTCACTATAACCGAAGATATATATACTATATATAGATATAGATATCATATATTTTTTATTGGCGTACTTGTCGCAATCACAATTACAGCATAATTGATAAGATATTTTTGTGCTACGAAAAGGCCTAGGATCTCAACGCCAACTATTTCAGCCTTGGCGAGCTACATTGCAAAAAGGTGAAAAGCGTGTTATAAATTTTTGTATCCTGAAACATAGAGTAATTAGGATATGTTATAATTTATGAGGTAGATTTGAATTTAAAATTTTGAACTTAAAATTCTGATTTGTCGAAAACTATTTATCTATTATTTATCTAAACTTAATACAAAAAAACGTCGTGTAGGAAAGTAGGAATGAAATTTAGTTTAGGCATAAAGTAGTAAGCTATTAAAGTATTGAGAGTAAAAGTGCCTGAAATCAAACACTCTAAAGCAATGTTTTAATAATCAAGTTCATGGTGTTCTCAAAAAAATCAGTGTGTTGAAACTGTATTTTGAATTTATGCTATTCTAATTATACATTGTGACGATCAAAGCAACAGGTAAGGTTGGCAGTGTTATTCACTGCGCTGGCCAGGGCCTCTTGCTCCAGAGACCTCAACACTGGGCAATGCCCAAGGCCCATTGGGCAATGCCCAAGACACACTGGGCAATGCCCAAGGCCCATTGGGCAATGCCCA